>AWWV01011748.1:0-46765 GCA_001974805.1 Corchorus capsularis | reverse complement strand
GGGTTTTTTTTCATCTTTAAAGGTTTTTTTTAAAGATTTTCCTTTAATTTCCTTTTGTCCTTTAATAAGTATTGGACAATTCATTTAGTTTAAATGGATATGAATATGGATTTGTCAATATTGAGATTTGAAAGTTTGAAGATGCAGAGAATTGAAAATTTTGAAATTTGAAAAAATAAGGTAAAATAGTTCAAAGGGGGCGGTACCTAGTAAAAGGGGCCGTTATTTAGTAATTCCCTTTTTTTTTTGGCCATTGACTAAAAGCCAGTTTTTGGTTTTTGTTTTTTCCGTTTCATAAGACCAAGTTAGAAGTTACAATAATACTTAATAAATTTAAATTTATTTCTCTCTCTCCTTATTTTCAAAATTGATTTTAGGTAAATGCAAATCAAGTGGAGTAATTTAAAAGAAAAAACATTAAAATTTTTAACACCAAAATCTATTAAAATTGTCCTTTACATTTTCCATGTCAACAAAACAACACTGGGATTTCACTATTTCTCACCTATTTTCAAATTTTCCTTGAAATTTTCCTTTCCTAAAACTTTTCCTACTTCCAAACTAAGAGGAATTTTGACTTTCCTCGTTTTCTCCAAACCATCTACCTTTATCAAACAACATTCTTTTTTTTTTTTGTCAAATATCGCACAAAACTATGCACCACATCATGCAATTTGCAACTAACAATGTTACCATTTTCATCTTTTTGAAAATCTTGAAAAAACGAACGGATTGCTAATTCAGTGAAATATTAATCTTCCCCGATCATCTCCATTTCTTTATGTTGAGTTTCATTCAGGAAGCCTTGTGCCATCCACAACTTTATCAATTCATCTTTGTTAATTACATAATCTTCTGGAAATATAGCACAATATGAAAAACATTGTTTTAGAATAGATGATAAATCATAGTAACTCAACAAAAGAGGAACAGACACACCTTCTTCGACCTCTTTAATCTCCCACATCTCAACAAACTACCCATTGTTTTCACTGCCAATGGCAATCCTTTGCACCTCTCCACAATTAACCTACCAACATCTTCTAAATTTGCACTCTCTCCACTTGACCTCTCTGAAAAGGCTAGATGGCTAAAAAATTCCAACACTCCTCTGGAGACAAAATCCTACAGGGTACACATCTGTTTCCTTGCTTCCCATAACTGCTCCAACCTTCTCCTTACGAGTAGTTATTAAAATTCTACTCTTAGGAGAAGCACTTTTGAGAAGGGAGTTTTTCAATGGCTCCCACTTCCTTGAATCCTCAGTCCAAACATCATCGAGGACAAGGAGGATTTTCTTTCCAGAAACACCTTCCCTGATCTTTTCTAGTATGGTATTCATGCCAACTAGTTTCGTGCCCTTCCCTTCTAATGATTCAAGAATTTCTTTGGCAATTCTTTTATCATCAAAAGTATCAGAGACACAAACCCAGATTCCCTTGTCAAATTGGCTTTTAACATCATAATCATCAAAAGCCAGTTGAGCAAGGGTACTTTTTCCTAACCCTCCCATCCCTACTATATATGGAGATGATGCGGAGAGTTGATCCTTCACTGCTCCCACTCAACAACATGTCTCTTACATTTTGGGTATCTTGTTTTCTACCAAACACCTCTGACACATCAATGAAAGAGGTAGTTAATGATCTGGGTTCGTGACTTCCCCTACCAGATTTAAGATTGTATATATTTTTTACATTGGCTATAGTAGCTAATCTCTCATTTAGCTTTTTAACCTGGAGAGCAATGTCATGTTGCAAGCCAACTTGGTGAAAACAAGAACGAGAGGAAAGTGTAGTTGAAGACCATACCTTTTCCTCATCTTCTATGTTTTCCAATTTGAAGAGTGCGGTGTTCCACTCATCTAACAAATCATCAATGTCACATAAGAGACATCTTTGAGCTTTTCTAGCCAAAGCTTAACGGTAGCCTCCTTCAACTGTCTTCTCTCTGCATCCTCGAGCACCGCTTGGATGGCTTGGAGATTGCTCGTCAGCTTCTCGACTTCTGTGTAAACCCCTCTGACGAGTTTCACTTCTTCAAGAGTGACCGTAGCCAACTGGTTCAGGATAGTAGAAACAAGTGATTCTGCCATTCTGTTTTGATTCAGCTGGAAATCAGATTAAAATGTTGTAGAAGTTGAAGATCGTGAGTTATGAGAATTTGGTTGATGAGAGCTGGCGGGTCACTGGTGATTTATATATAGTGGTAATGACATTGTTACTAATCGGCCTTTGGAAAGGCGATAAAGTGGAAATTTCACGTTTGGTTCGCTAAATTTTCTGCACAAATTTTATATATTGGAACAATGCTTCAATCTTTGGAGAATCCGTAAAAACTTTTCATTTATTATAAATTGTTATTTTTCAGCCAAATTAACATTTTTATTCTGTCTTCTTTATCGCTGTCTTTTTCTCTTGCACCGTACGACGTCAAGCACATGCCCTCGAAATTACCGATGCGCTCTACCAATTAACGTTGCCAAGTGTGATAGCCCCTAATTTGCCTTCTGATTAAACTAGGGGAAAAAAAAACGTTTCGGCATCTCTTAGTTGATCAAAAGAGAAATGACTACTATTGCAAGCCACTTTTAAGAAGAAAAAATATCAAGACTCGAGAGAGAAAACCATGCATCATTAATATATGTAAAAAATAATGGAGGGGAAATTAATTAACCTACTCCTTTTAGAGCAATTGTCTACATTCAGTGTCAAAAGAAAATTGTCTTGTTTGGGCGCTAAATATTACATGCTTAGTACCAAATATAGTGCTATCGTTATGTAGAAGAAATTTAAAAGAATATAACCAATTATGAATTTCGATCTTCAATGTATCTGTATAAATGGAAGCTAATAATTACAAGTGTACAGTAATACGATGCTTAATTTAATTACAATGAAAATGAAAGCATCTGATCAAGAAATGGGTTTAGGAAAGCATGGGGAAATAGCTTTGATGTCCAGATTTCACCAAGGATGGCATTAGATGGAATAAAAGAGAATGAATGTAAAAGAGATTGAGCCAGAAGTAAAACCTTCCCATGAAGGTTGAATTTCTAAGCACAAAACCATGGTAAGGTATGCTTGAGGAAGGACAATTAATCAGCGTAGCTTGAATTTCAATACCTGTTGCAAATGATAAATCAAGTACGCATGGGTTCAATCATTTCAATTTTCCAAGTAAAGGATCGATTACTAGCAAATGTCATGCCATTCTATGAGAATATATAAATTGTTCAGAATAGGACAATGGTTGTGGCTTTCCCTTTCAAGTAAACCAGAGAAGAAAACATAAATTGTTGTACGTAGAAACTACTCCTGGTATTTATTTATAAATATAAGACTAATAAAATCCTTGAAAACTTTTGGTAGAAAAATACCTGTGGTTTCGGATATCACGGTTAGGGATGTGAGAGATGTAGTGCCAGTCCTCCCCTTTCCCCTCCTCAAAACGTGATGAAAGAAGTGGACAGTCCTCAATTTTCAGTTCCTGCAGGTGATGAAAAAGGTGGTGGGGCAGCGCCTTTAGCTTTGGGCATCTCCTAATTTGCAAGTCCTCAAGGCGTGGCATAATTGCAACTCCACCATTACCATTACCATTACCACTGCTACTGATTTTCCAATCTTCCCAATCTTCCAACTCTTCCATGTTTTCTAATCGTAAAACTTTCAAATTAGGGAAGGCAAAGACATTAGTAGCTGATGATTTTCCATTTTCTATCCCCAAAAATTCTTCTCCCACTTTTTTCACTTTGTTCATACCGTGTATGTATAGAGATTCAAGAGACGGTAACTTTCCCAAGGGAGGCAAGCTTTCCCAACTACAATAGAAGAAACTAACAGTCTTCAACATGGTCAATGATGCCATCCAACTAGGGAACAAGCTGGTGGGACCATTATTGTACTGTATCTCTAATCCCTGCAGAGAAGGGGGAGGTTGTAAGGCTTCCACAACAACTGCTACTTTCTCACCATCTCCCGCTCTATAGCTGATCGGATCACCAAAATATAGAGCCAAATTATGGAGGCCAGGCTTACTGGAAAGACGTGCTTCTCTCGCCTCACTTGCTTCCTTCACTTGATGCAGTCCTCTGATCATAAGACTCCCTTGCAAATTGCTCAACTTTCCCAAATCTCCAAGCTTACATGAACTCTTTTCATTGCTACCCACTTTAAACCACCTCAATGTTCGCAGAGCAGTTAATCCCTTCAATCCTTTTGGCATATAACTTACATCCCAAGTTCCATTGTTCTCAAGATGCCTCAAGTTCTTCAATTTTCCAATTCCATAAGGCAATTCACGTAGACTCATGCAGTGGGTTATGTCTAAAATCTGTAAATTGTATAACTCACATATTGCTTCAGGCAGTATTTTCAATTCATGATTACAGGATAAATTAAGATACCTCAAGTGCATCAACTTTCCAATTCGTTTTGGAAGCCTTTTAATTGATGACCCAACATAAGTCCGGTCCATACTCAAATCTAATGTCCTTACACATGTCAATTTTTGAACCGACTTTAGCAAATTCTGTTTTCTTGAAGTCCTCCATTCCGACCACTGAACCAACATGCTACGGATTTTGTCCAAGTTATTCATTGGAATTGAGAATGCAGTATGTTCTTCAATCATAAACATTGAATGACGAATGGTTTTCAAAGGAATGTTCACTTTCCTTGTTTTCTCTGAACCATCTACCTTTATCAAACAACATTCTCTTTTTGTCAAATATCGCACAAAACTATGCACAATATCATGCAATTTGCACTCAATAATGTCACCATTTTCATCCTTTTCAAAATCTTGAAAGAAGGAACGAATTGCTAATTCTGTGAAATATTCTTCACCAACCATCTCCATCCCTTTATGTTGTGTTTCATTAAGAAATCCTTGTGCCATCCACAACTTAATCAATTCATCTTTCTTCATTACATAATCTTCTGGAAAGATAGCACAATATGAAAAACATTGTTTTAAAATGGATGGTAAATCATAATAGCTCACCAAAAGAGGAACAAAAACACTTTCTTCCACCTCTTTAATCTCCCACATCTCACTCTCTGAGATGCTTTCCCACTGTTCTTTAGATCTTTTGAACCGCAACAAACTACCCATAGTTTTCACTGCCAGTGGCAATCCTTTGCACCTCTCCACAATTCTCCTACCAACATCTTCTAAATTTGCACGCTCCCCACTTGACCTATCTGAGAAGGCTATACTCATGAACAATTTCCAACAGTCCTCCTCAGACAAAATACCTACATGCCACATGTCTGTTCCTCTACTCCCCATAACCATTCCAACCTTCTCCTTGCGAGTAGTTATCAAAATTCTACTTTCTGGAGAAGCACTCTTGAAAAGGGAGTTTTTCAATGGCTCCCATCTCGTTGAATCCTCAGTCCAGACATCATCCAGGACGAGGAAGATTTTCTTTCCAGAAACGCCTTCACGAATCTTTTGTAGTATGGTCTCCATCCCTTCTAGATTAGTGTTCTCCCCTTCTAATGATTCAAGAATTTCTTTTGCAATTCTTTTATCATCAAAAGGATCAGAAACACAAACCCAGATTCTCTTCTCGAAATGGCTTTTAACTTGAGGATCGTCAAAAGCCAGCCGAGCAAGAGTAGTTTTTCCCAACCCTCCCATCCCTACTATGGAGATGATGCGGAGAGTTGGTCTTTCACTGCTCCCACTCAACAACATGTTTCTTATATTATTGGTATCTACTTCTCTACCAAACACCTCTGGCACATCGATGACAGAGGTAGTTAATAATCTGGGTTCTTGACTTCCCCTCCTAGTCCCAGATATAAAATTGTATGCATTTCTTTCATTGGCTATATCAGCCAACCTCTTATTCAGTTCTATTATTTTCACAGCAATGTCATGCCTCAAACCAACTTGGTGGGAACAAAAACCAGATGAAAGAGTACGGAAAGAGCATACCTTCACCACATCTTCACTAGTTTGTAGTTTGAGGATTGCAGTGTTCCACTCATCCAACACATCATCAATGTCGTACGAGACATCTTTCAACTTTTCTAGCCAAACCTTCACGGCAGCCTCCTTCTCCTGTCTTTTCTCTGCATCTTCGAGCACAGCTTGGATGGCTTGGAAATTGCTGGTGAGCTTCCAGACTTCTGCATCAACCCCTTTGACTAGTTTCACTTCTTCAAGTGTAATCGTAGCCAACTGGTTCAGGACAGTAGAAACAAGCGATTCAGCCATTCTGTTTTTGAGATGGGAAATTGATTGAAAATGATGATAATCAACAGGAAATAGTTAGGTGCAAAAGAGATAATTAGGATTCACGTTAATTTGGTAAATAGTTTCAGGGAGAATAAAAAAAGAAGGGGTTGCAATGAAGAATTTGAGAGACAAAATAATGACGCCAAAGCATGAATCTGATGCTAAAGTCTAAAGGTTCTGAAAGGCAATATGAACAGAACAAGCAAAGTATGATCCCAAAACTGATTCTCAATTTAGAATTTTGAATGGTGCTATTCCTAACTTGAATTAACGTTTTTATTTAGTTTAGGCCATGCATGCATGTCTGAATTCAGATACGGCTGCACTCTTGCATGGACTACCATTTTGCACCGAACTTTTTTATTTTGACCAAAACGCACCCTAAAGTTTTATTTTTGTGTCACATTGTACCCTCCGTCATGGTAGGACAAATGATTCTGTCATGGTGTCCGACGTGACATGCCACGTATACCAAAAAATGACATGTGGCACGCCACATGTACCAAAAAGTGACACATGTCACGCCACGTGTATCAAAAAGTGACATGTGGCACACCACGTGTACCAAAAAGTGACACGTGGCATACCACATGTTTTAAAAAGTGACACGTTACATGCCACGTGCACAAAAGAATACATGTCACGTGTCGTTTTTTGTCCATGTGGCATGTCACGTCGGACGCCGTGATCGATTTGTTTTGTCATATTTGACAGAGGGTGCAAAGTGGCACAAAAATAAAACTTTATGGTGCATTTTGGTCAAAATAAAAAAGTTAAATGCAAAGTATCAGTCCATACAAACTTAAAGGTGCAAAGTGGTATTTATGATAGTATCTTACTTATTACCAACACAATTACACAAGTAATAACAAAAAGACAAATGAGATGAAAATCCATTTTTAAGTTTCCACTGACCACTAATCAGAATTCTTATCAATTGGGTTGGCCCAACATATTAGTGGGTTTTGATTTCATATTCATTCATTTTTTCTACAGTGGGCTGGATTTGTGTATAAAAAAATAGGCCTTCCATTTTTAGGTTTGGACTAACCCAAGCCTGAATGGGTCATGCTTTTTAAATTTAGAGAAGAATTTCTGTCTCTGAATCTGAAGTTAAGAATCAAGTTTGATTCTTGTAAGTTAGAATCTGGAAAGAAACTGAAGCACCTCTTTGAAAACTTGGCGGGGTTCTGTTTTCTCTTCTTCCTCTTTATTTCATGTTTTCTCTAAAACCCTAGCTAAACCCTGCGTTGCAAATAGAAAGAAAGAAAAAACCTCTCTACTTCCCATTTTCTTGATAGTTAACAGTTTCTCTTTTATTGCCCAATCATAGAAATGAAAGCCGTAAGATCGATTTACTACACCCATAAACACTTCCTTCTCCTCAATCCCACCACCAGAAGAACCCCTGTTTCCTTCTCCTTCTTTCCCCGCCATTTCCACTCCTCAAAACCCCGTCTCGCTCTAAGTTCCTCGGAGAGCGATAGCACCCGAAAAACCTGGACCGTTTACGACCCTCTCACCGGCGACCTAAGTACCCGTAGCGGCGAACAGACAAGCTCTAACGGAGATATCCAGTCCAGTTCCGGCGACGAAGTAGAGTCGGATTTTGAAACTGAGAGGACTTACGGGAAGGCCAAAAATGCTAATTTGAGGAATGAAAGCGATACCCGGAAGAAACTCTCGGGTAGGGTTCGTGATTCTTCCAAGGAAAAATCTGATGAGATTAGCCCAAACAAGGCGTTCTCGGTAGATGGGTCGGGTTCACAGGGCGTGGTTGGGAATAAGAAGAAAGGGAAGGGTAAAGTTAGGTGGGTTTGTGAAAAATGTGGGTACTCAGATGGGCAGTGGTGGGGATATTGCCGTTCTTGTGAGAGTTCCGGGACGATGAAGAGTTTCTCGGTAGTGCCGGAGAAGGAGACTAAGAATAAAGGGCTGGAATACTCAGAAACTATGTTGCGGTCTTGGCTTCCAAATGATGCAGGGAGCGTGGAACCGGTTAGCTTGATGGAGGTTAATCGTGGGATTAAGGAATCCAATAACCGAATACCACTGTAAGTTTCTTTTTCTCCTCAGAAAGTTGAAGGATTTGTGGGAGTAAAATGTCTTATGTATATATGAATATATGTTTTTGTTTGTTATGTATGCTTGATATGTAGGTCTGGACCCTTTGGAGATGAAGTTGCTAGGGTGCTTGGTGGTGGCCTTGTTCCAGGTTTAGTTTGGTTTGTTTTCATAATTTTTCTGTTGATTAATTTGTATACTACTGCCTATCAAAGAATCTGAAAAAGAAAGAAAGAAAGAAAGAAAAAACGATGGTATGGTCCAAATGAATCTTAAATAATTGCTAAATTTTGATAAGTAGAGTTCACATTGAAAGCTTTACCTCATATGTTTGTAATTCTTTTTCTGCTTTTGCAGGTTCATTGGTTTTAATTGGAGGTGATCCTGGTGTTGGAAAGAGTACTCTACTATTGCAGGTACAAGTTTTGTAGGGTTTGCTGGTTTTTGTGCTTCTTTGATTATCTTGCTCTGATCTTTTTTCTTTTCTAAAAGGAAATGCTTCTATTGTCAACTCAGATTGACATGCTTTTATTGGCATCAACTGTCTTATAATGTTAAAATTCACTTCTTTCTCTATAGACGGCTGGGCTAATTGCTGAGAGGTGTGACTCTAATGAACCTGCTCCTGTAGTGTATGTCTCTGGTGAAGAGGTTAGCTTTTGTGAAGCCTCATACTGATCTATAATCATGCTCAAATGCCCGTGCTTTACATATGTTATACATTGGTTTTATAAATAAGTCATTGACCTGAGCACTGTAATGACTGTGCCTTTTTTACATGAATATGCCAGCATGATTATGCTGATTTGGTGGTTTAGAATTTAGAAAGTTAAATCCATTTCTGCCTTCCTTGTGGCAGAGTGTTCAACAAATTTGCAGCAGAGCTGAACGTATGAATATTGGAGCAAACAAACTTTACCTATACTCTGGTACTGACATTGAGGTAAATGATTCTGGAGTTATCCTCACTGAATTACTACTGGGTCCTTAATGAAAAGTAAGCTTTATTTATTTATCGAGCCAACATCACTAAGTTATTTAAAAATTTGCTTGAAAAGCTCAAAATTACAAACTCAATCGCTTGGAAAGCTTAATATTACTTAGTCACTTGAAAGCTTAATTATTTTCTCACTTTACTTGAAAGGCTTACAAAGATGTTGCCTCATTTTTTTAATGGAAAAGGAGGCATGATCTATCTGGAGGAGCAGGGAGACCGCAAAACATTAGGCCTTCTGGACTGCGCATGCTGAAAAGGCATTTTGCTTAGTCTAAAAATGAGTCCTCACATTGTTTGATATTGAGAGGGATAGATACATCCAGCCATAGGCCTGCTTTACAGTGAGCCTGTATCTGCAACCTCCACTCATATCAAGTGGTGTTTCTGTTGCACCAAGTTTCATCCTCAATTAATTTAAATTTAAATCTTTTCTTAAATCCTAACTTTCCCTCCCCACATCTTCAATCCAAATTGAAAGAGTTTTGGCTTATCAATTATATAAGAAATGAAATATATGATTTTCCTTGTAAAGCAACCAGCTGTTGAATCCTAAAGTAATAGTTGGCGTTGCTGTCTTTCAGGACATATTGGAGAAAATTAAGCCCCTCTCACCTCAGGCTCTAATTGTTGATTCAATTCAAACCGTTTATTTAAAGGAAGCTACTGGAAGTGCTGGAGGTATCCATCAGGTTGGAATATTTTCATGCCATAACCTATACAGCTTCCCTTTCGTATTACATGCCGAATGAGTTAGTTCTATGCCTTATGATTTAAGTTAATAGGACAGCTTATCGTTTATGAATCGATTTTCCCTTTGTAACATGTTCGACCAGTTCCCTGTTTAAGGTGTTACCATGTTAGCACTGCAATGTAAAAGGTCTTGTGGAACTATATACTTGTGTGTATCTTTTGGGAGTGGGGATTTTTAATTCTCAGTTGGTTTGAGGGCAGCATATTTGCTAAGGAGTGACACTAATTAGTTAATGCCAGGTCAGGGAATGCACATCAGCTCTGCTGCGGTTTGCCAAAAAGACCAATATCCCAGTTCTTTTGGTAAGCATAAAGCTCTTAGTGCTTTCTTTCTTTTTTTTTCCATTGAAGAAATCTGTTACTTTAAATAGGTTGTCTGTATATGTTTTTGTCTATTAGTATCCTTTTAACTTGTTATGTCAAATTTAGTAGTGTGCTAATAAAACAGAGTTTTTATGCAGATGGTTTGGATGGTTCCAAGCATTTTTGTGCAGCTATTTCTTAATTAAGAGGATAATTTTCCTTATGTTTCATCTTCGAGTACATTGATAGTGCTTAGTGTCTGAAGAAGTAGCTACAGAAATGAAGTAAATGCGATTATAAATATATTTCTGATAGGTTAATTAAACTCTAAATCATCTTCTAATGAAGGGCCTTTTTAGCACATGAAGGGGCGGAAGGAAGTGAATCAAATGACTGAAAGGAAGCATAGCATAAGACTGTTAAAGGAAAGAGCATTCATGTCATTTTCTCAATCTAGCTTGACCTGCATTAGAATTTAATCTGGAAATTTGGGCAATAATATGTACCATTGGTTGATTGCCTCCTGAAAATTAATTGATTATAAGCATGCTGCAAATGATAACTTGATTCTGAATTGTGCTAGAGGATGCTAACTTGCTGATGGCCCTTTTATCTTTTCTAATATGTCCCATGTTTGATGCATTTTGGCTGCTTTGAATCTCATATGTGTAGCAAAAGTAAGATAAAATACTGATGGTTCATTTGATGTGTCTTTCTGAATTTTTCAGCTTTGATTTTATCCAGTCTCATTACCAGTTGAGCTGCTTTTCTACTCTTCCTTTTATTTTTTGTGATGTCAGGCTGGCCATGTGACAAAGTCTGGTGAGATAGCAGGACCTCGTGTCTTGGAGCACATTGTAGATACTGTCCTGTATCTGGAAGTCGGTACCTTGTTGCCTTCTTTTCTTCATTGTTTCTAATCTTAGTGCTTTGAGTCAGCTCTTGAGATCATTTATTCTGGTTCTGAGAACATGACTACCATCATTTCTAGGGGGAGAAATTCTCTTCTCATCGTTTGCTTCGACCTGTGAAGAATCGTTTTGGGTCTACTGACGAGGTACCAGTGATTATAAATATTATGTTTTTTCCTTCTATATTAATATGAATGATTGGGGGGTGTTGGTCAACTTGACTGCATCATTTATTGTCGTAGTTTTAGTTTTGTGTGTTGAAGATCTTGTTAACACTTTCATTTTTTCCAACTCAAATGTTTTATGTGATCCATCATTGGCTGTTGTCTTGATGGCCATATCTACTGTCAGCTTGGAGTATTTGAAATGTCACAATTGGGACTTCAAGCTGTTTCAAACCCCAGTGAGATGTTTTTAAGTGATCAGAACTCAGATTCAGAGTTTTTAGCTGGACTTGCTGTTACTGTGATTATTGACGGGTCTCGGGCTTTCCTTATTGAAATTCAGGTTTATTTTTTTTCATACTTAATTCTTTTCTTTCATCTGTTTAATTTTTCTAGCCGCAATAGCTTGCCTAAGGGTTCCACTGTTTAATGAATGTAATGGATACAAAGTCCTTTTATATATGTATGGAATTCAGGATAAAATGATGAGCTTTGTGATAATCATACTTGGAATTTTCTCCCTTGCATGGGGATTATGATTTCATGAATGATAGTTTATCCTTAATCATGGACTTGTACTACTTTATCCTTTATTTGTTAAAAGGAAATCTTAAATATGAAGGTAATTTCATCTATGCAATCAGAAGTTTATGATGGGGTTCCTCTCACCAAGAAGTTTATGATGGGGTTTCTCTTGCAGTGAATTCTTCATGGAACAAATTAAAAAATTGCAGTATAACTCTTATTAAGGAGGGCTATGATTATGTGCATTTATGAGAAATATATCTGTTCAAGTTTTGCCTGTATTAGATTGTACATTTTAGATGTCACTTTTAGTTAGTTTCACCTTTGGCTATAGTTTTGTTCATAAGTAGTTACAGTAGGGGCAGACGAACGCAGGGGAAAATTTCTGTATTCTTTCTGGCTCATTGTCTTGTAATGTGTCTTCTTAGAATCATTGTCCAACAAGTGATGTTAATGGACTTCTAAAATGCTGTGTAGGCTTTGTGTGTATCTAGCTCAACAGTTTCTAGGCATGTCAATGGAATCCAACCAACCAGAGCTGACATGATTATCTCTGTAAGTGCTATTTCCTTGTCCTATAAATATGTCATCGGCGTGCCATGAAGGTTGTCTTCAATGCTGTTGTAGTTATATCTAATATTGTATGCTGCGATTTCCATTATTAAACGAATTACAACTCTTTGAGTTAGGAATCAGTTGTTTGCGTGTTTCTACACTTTCTGGTAACACTGGACAGTGGACTGTACTATTCTGCATTACAAGGCTGCATTCTGAAGTGACTGTTAAATATCTTGATTATAGGTCCTTGCCAAGCAAGCTGGTCTAAGGATCCAAGGGAATGTAAGTTACTATTACTTTATGTCCACTCTGGTTCAGGGTACATTTTGTTCTTCACCGGTTCACCCTTATCACAAGAGATTGTTACTTCTAGTTTGATTGCAATTCATTCTGTTTGTGTCATGCTCTATCAAGCATTGTCAATCATTTGAAATTTAACTTTTTGGTCGAGGAAGTTTCATATATGGATCTTGTAACTGCAGTTGTAGAATAAAATGAATCAAACTTTGTTTGTGGTTCAAGAATAGAAGTAATAAAGTGACTTCTTAGCAATTGTACTTCATTATCATTTTGTTTAGTTGTCATTTAAGTATTGGATTTTATTCTTTTAATATAATTATGTAAATTTTGCTACCTTTTCATATCAGGCTGTTTTTCTAAATGTCGTCAGTGGAGTTTCATTGACCGAGACTGCTGGGGATCTTGCAATAGCAGCATCAATTTGTAGCAGGCATGGGGATTCATATTGTTTAACCTAGAGTAGTAGTTTTCTGTAGATATGATTCTAGAATAAAGATTTACACCAAAACAAAAAATCATTTTCATTTTTCACACACCTGATTTCTATGATAAAGTGGCTATCTACCATTTCAGTAAGAATTACTTTATCATTGGAAAACCAGGCTTTCATGTTCCTCCTCACGGCACCTCAGCAATTTATTTCTTACCTGTTTATCTTGTGTTTAGTTATTTAATGTCCTTCATCCTTATATAATAAATGTATTCCTCTTGTCATTCTCAGCTTCTTAGAATTTCCTATTCCTAATGGAGTTGCATTCATCGGTGAAATTGGCCTTGGTGGCGAGCTTCGCATGGTAATTATAATCTTTCCTTGTTATTACATTTCGGCAGTCTCTTTTTCCATCTTCATAGCTTAAAATTCTTCTTACCTGTTGTCTACCGTTAGTAGGGAAGGGGCATACTTAAATTTATGAGTTGAGTAGCCAATGTTGAATATCAATTCTTTTCAGAAATAAAAATCGAAACCATGTCCTAAGAAAATCCATCTTATACAGAACTTTGATGCTGTTTTGGCATTGTTGTTCTTGAGCTAAAATCCCTAAAGATTTTGGTGACTGCCTTGACCAAGCATGGCTCTTTGTTCTATCCTTTGCTCAACTTGACTCCACTACATTCAAGCTACCTTTTTATTTTTCACTACCCTACATTGAAAGATTCACAACTTTGTTTTATGTGTAGGTACCAATGATGGACAAAAGAGTAATCACAGTTGCAAAACTGGGATATAAGAAGTGTATTGTGCCCATGCGAGCTGAAAAATCATTAGCAGCTCTTGATTTGGGTGAGTTGGAGATTATTGGCTGCAATAATCTGAAGGAAGTCATAAATGCTGTGTTCACTAACGGTAAAAGTACAGAATTGGTCCCTGAAGTGGTGGAAAATGTGCAAATAGATTCCTCAAGTGAAGAAATGAGCAATTCGGTCCCTGAAGTGGTGGAAAATGTGCAAATAGATCCCTCAAGTGAAAAAATGAGCAATTCGGCCCCTGAAGTGGAGTTAACGGAGCAATTGGGTCCCTCTCTTGAAAAAATGAGCAATTCGGTCCCTGAAGCGGAGTTAACGGAGCAATTGGATCCCTCTCATGAAAATTCGCCAAGTCCACAGTTAAAGTGGTCTATGTGGTAGTGACACTGTCAATCATGCTGACCGCTGACAGACTTCCAAACAATATTGGCCCAGAAAATTTGTATGATATCCTTGCTATGCTGTTGATTCGCTTAGTTGTATCTTATATCAATATCAATTCCGGGCCTTGCATTTTGACTTGGAAATATGTAAATTCGAACTTAAGGAAGAAAAAAGGTGCTACTCCTTGTTCAGTTGATGATATTGTTCTCTTTTGGGACCTCATTTCTGGCCCTTCCATGTAAAGATTTGGAAATTTTGAGAAATGAATGAACCAAAGGAATGCAATGGCACAAACTCTTAAGCCCATGGAGTGCTTTACTATAACACATTGGATTTGCACATTATACAGCCATAAAGCAGAGTAATTTTACATTTCCCAATACTTCAATGGACTATTAAAACCGCCCAAAGGAATGGGATGTAGTTTACATAAAACCCTTTTGAAGCCCACCGGTCAATAATGCCGGAGTTTGAGAAGAGACCCAGCCGGTAGCCAGAAAGTAATGAGAAATGGCTGATAATATCACGAACCGAAATTCTCCATAGCCAAAATTTGTTTACTTGATTGCTAAGTCCTCCATATGATTCTCTCCTGATTCTTCCTCTGCCTTCTTCTCCAAGAGCTGTTTTGGGCTAAAGAAGCTTGGCTGATTGGTTGACGACAGGCACCTTGCCCACATCCTGTCTGTAATTACTACTTTGTTCTGTCTTTCAGTAATCCTCTGCATATGATATCACCAAGTAAACATTACTCAATTCTTTGTTATTTGTTACTGAAAAGTTCAAAAAAGGCATAACTATCTAATCTTCCTTTGTTTGTTACTTCAAACTTACATGAAATGGAATATAAGCATGTCTTCCATTAACAGGGCCAACAGTGAAGCCTGTATACCCAGCCATGGCACCATGAATGGCACTATGAGCAAGGAGTGTACAGTATACATTATCAGAAGCATTACTTGGTATCGCCCGGATCATGTAAGTTGGATCTGCCAGAAAATCAAAGCATTGTTTTGTTAATTAGGGTTGTTTAATCTAAGACTAATGGAAAAAAACTCAAGGAGTAGTGAATATGATCATACTGCAACTAACCTATATATTTGAGATTTATAGTCATCTTTTGCTGCTTACTACAATGGTCCTGCAACATAGAAATGGAAAATGAAAACAACCCATCTAAACTGCTGCCCTTGTTAACCAAAATTGGGTGTATTTTTGATGAACACCAAATAAAGATAATTCTCAAAGTGTTGCCAAATGGCAAAATGCAGCTCTACCTTTATTTTCTGTGATAACCAAAATCCAACATCTTGGAGCTGCTTGTTTCCTGAAGCATCTTGCTTGTGATCCAAGTTACGGGTGTTTTCGTAAAGATACTCTTGGCCTGCACCTTCAGCTACTACAATAACCATGTGCCCATTTTCTTTCAGTCTATGTTCAATATACTCAAATAGTCCACCGTGTCCTTCAAGGTAAAACGGCGACTCAGGGATCAAGCAGCAGTCCACATCTCTGCTTGCAAGAGTAGCATACATTGCTATAAACCCTGTCATTTAATTACATAATGCAAAAAGATGTAAAAAGTTGGTGTAAGATGTAATCATGAATTATCTGATGTTACTATAAACCATCTGCAATATTGTTACTGATACAAAAAGCAAGATATATGAAGTAATAGAGCTGTGAAATGTGCAAAAATCTTTGAAATAATTGTATAGAGGTGTGAAATTTAGTAATTTACCACTGTGCCGCCCCATTAACTTGACAAGACCAATACCATTCTCAACACTTTCTGATTCAACATGAGCTGCCCTAATTGCTCGTTGAGCCTCTTCAACAGCACTATCAAATCCAAAGGATTTGTCAATAACCTGTTACAAAAATATCAGAAGTTTGTTCAATGTGACTGCTTTAAAACTTGCTACTTTGCACCAAAATATAAAGTAAATGATATGTTATTTCCCAATTTTGCATGCTAAGTACCGGAATATCATTATCAATGGTCTTTGGAATTCCAGCTACTGCAACCTTGAGGCCACGCCTTCTGATCTCCTGCAGGCATATATTAATTAATAAACTAATCAGATACCGATAATCATTTCTCGATAAACAAATTCATAATTGAGTTATAGTTCTGTAAAAATTTGCACATAAAACACCCTATATGTCCCAAGTCCAATCCCCATTAACAAAATGAAAATCCACATGATCAATTACCTCAAAAATCACAGAAGCCCCTTTCTGAGTTCCATCTCCTCCAATAATATATACCTGAGATACATATATATTTAGGTATAATGCTCAAATCCAAATCTGAAAATTGAACATCTTGGTCCAAAATGATATCTATACCTGATTAATGCCTCGGTCCTGAATGCTATCCACAATCTTTGAGGTATCATGTCCTCCTCTTGATGTTCCAAGTATGGTACCACCTCGTTTATGGATGTCATTTACAACTTTTGGTGTCAAGGAAATCGTGTTTCGAGCATAAAAACCTCTGTATCCTCCCTAGAACAACAAAGTATAATTAGCCTCAAACAATTAATTAAACCAGTTAATCATGTAAAACTAAATCATGTTTTGCAGACACTTACTTCGATCCCAAGAACTCTAGTGACACCATACATATGATGTAATCCGCAAACAATTTCCCTAATTACAGTGTTAAGACCGGGGCATAGACCACCGCATGTTACAATACATGCATGAACTTCATCAGATTCAAAGTATACCTGCAAAAGAAATGATTAGTATTTAATGGTAATCATTATTTTATGTGAATTCTGAACTAAATTAAGAATTAGGAATTTTTGCAATATTTATATGCAAACCTTCTGACGAGGCCCGGCACGCCTAAAATGGGTTCCTCTTGGACTATCTTTATGAACAACGATCTGTGTATAAAGGAAGCAGCAAAATCATTTTCAGGAATAAAATCAAACACTTGCTTATGTTTTTATATGTTTCAATAATTTGAATGAAGTCCATACATGTTGACGTAGATAAGTAAAGAGAAGAAGAAATTCTTTACCTTCTGAGCAACCGTATCATCAACGTTAACAAAATACTGCCTGGTAAAAACAGAGCAACTTAGCAAGAACAATTTAAAAAACATTATCAAAAACCCATAAATGAAGATTTTGAACAACAAAATCAAACTTACTTCACAACTGAATATGCAGGATTGTCTTGCAATGGGTTAGGATGTGTCTGCCAGGGCAAAACAGAGCTTCAATCTTGAGTTAAAATCAAAAACCCATTTTTCTTATATATATTTCAAAACTAAAACTTCTATAAAAATACTTGAGAAATTTTGAAAATTTCCTACTTTTTTTCGTTCTTTTTTTTTTTTGAATTTATTAAACAATGCTTTGGACATAAGAGAGAGTTCATATATATTTACAGGGAGATCATCATGGATATAATCAGACAAATGAGGCACATCTTCGAGGACGTAACCGAAATCGCCGGTGATGATTTTGGGGTCGGGGGCAGTCATGGGTGAATTGTCCATGTCGCCGCCGTCGGCGGTGGTGGAGTTGTCGCCCCTGGGACTTCTGGAAGGTGGAGTAGTAGCGACGGTGATTGGCGGTTGCAGGATAAGTGTTGGTAGGGTCGAAGCACCGAAACTTGGGAGCAAGAAGTGAAGCAGAGCTGGAAATGGAGTCCATTGAAAAGAGAAACAGAGAAAAAGAAGAAGAAGGAATACACGAGGCGAGAACAGGCGCGAAGTATGTGGAACTATTTGTAGCCGTTGATAGTGGGACCCATTGGTCGACCGAAAAGAAAAAAACATAAATAAATAATTTTATCACTAAATTAAAAAAAAAAAGTGGGAATTTTATTTTAGTAAATTAAAATAAAAAAGTACTACTCCATGTTAATAATAATTGATTAATTATTAATTTTATTTGATTAATAATATTACTAGTTTTTGTAAGATATTACTAGAAGTTTCAGTACTTAATTAGTTTTAAACACATTTCAGTACTTAGTTTTGATTAAAAATACCACCTTTGGAGATTAAGTTGGGAAGTGCAAAATTGTTCTCTAACTACTATTATTAATAATTAATAAAATCAACCGATTGAGGAAATGGAAGGATAGAAAAGTAGTAATTAGAATGTGGTTTTATAGTATTTTTTTTTTCGGATAATTCTCTAATTCGTACCTTCTAAATAATTAAGGAAACAAATTAAACTCAAGTTTAGTAAGATAAAAAATTAAATTCAGGTTTAACCCCTAGTTTTTTTTAGCTTTTTTTTCGAGTGAGTACAGATGAAATCTCATTACAATCCGAATAAATCTCTACGCCCAAACATCTAAATGAGAATTCAACTCAAACTAAAAAAACTAACATAAATAAACCATCTACTTACTAAATACATAAATTACAAATTAAACTCACATTCCGTGAGGTTTGAACCCAGGACCTCTCAGTCCAGATACGGTGCACCTACCAATTGAACTAACAACTCGGGTCTTTAACCCCTAGTTATAAATATGAAAAATTTATAGGATAAATCCATTGATTTTAAGCTTTTATTTCCATGCACTTTCGGCTATTTGCCATGGATCTTCCAATATCTTTTGGCCTTGGGCAGGGTTTGGTGGCAAACCAAGTTTGAAGGATTTCGAAATTTAGAAAAGTCGAAAAGAATATATGAAAAAGAGGCGTCACACATATTTCTAGTGTGATAAGTTTTCATTTTTCAAGCGTCACCGAATAAAGGTTTCCAAGTTTCCATGCCATATAGAATCATTCTGTTTTATGCTATGTATATGCTCTCAGTCTATGGACTATATATAACGTTTAATTTCTTTATTGCAATTTTGGTTGGTTTTGTGAATTTCAAATGGAAATTTTCACGTGCATTTGCTGAGTCTTCGAGTCGTGCCATCAAGGGAACAATGGCAAGTGTGGGAAGAGTATACATTGCTGTTTATGATTGACTTGTATGTATATACGTTCATAAAACGAAGAATTGGAATTGACTACTTACATTGTATTTGACTTAATGCATTTGTCCTTTAAATTTTAATTTTGGACATTTTACCCTTTAAACTTGCAATTTGAAGTCATTTTAGTCTCTCTCATACAATATTGATCTGATGTAGCCTTGCAACGTGGCATTGCCACATGGTATTTTTTGTTTGACGTGGCATTGCCACGTCAACAATACCGTTTGAGAGGAACTAACATATTCTCATATTGCAAGTTTTGGGGGGGCAAACAATCTAAAATTAAAGTTTAGGGGGCAAAAAGTCAATTTTAGACAAATTTAAGGGACAAAAAGGGACTTTAGTCCATTGTATTTCGACTATTAATACAGAATTAAATAAATATATATATCTATATTATTTTCACCACAAAAAAAATATATCTATATTTTTAATCGAATCTAACCATATACCTAATTGGTGATAAGAAAGAATGATTCATCTATTCATAAAATAAAAAATACACATATTAATAATCAATTGTTAACTATGGTTGATAAGTTACATATGGGAGAGATACTAAGAATATGCTATAAGGTTATTTTTATAGTCCAACTTTTATTAATCAAGGCTTAGTCAAGGGTCCCCAAGCTAATGCATACTTTCGCAACAATACCATCATGCATAATTAAATAGTAATAAAAGTCTATTTAGACGTAAATGTTTTGGTTCTTATTAATTAGCGTGACTTCAATCTTATCGTAATGTATCATGTTCAACCAAAAAAAATGATTCATGATTCATGCGGGGAAAAGAAACTCTCCTCCACACCTTTTGGGTGAAAATTGGAAAGGGACCGGAAATTGGTGGTGAAGTCCACGACTTTCACTTTTGAGTTCGAAATTGCTACTATCTAGCTAGCATGACTTGAAAGGTCATGATGCTAATGACATGATTATTATTTTAATTATTAGTTAACTAATATCATGAAAACATATGGTATGGTTATGATCTAATACGTATATTCGAGCAAGACTTTTAGGTTGAATATTTTATTATACCCTAATTAATTGGTTAAAAATAAAAGTAACAATTTTTCCAAAAGTACATACTATAGTTGCAAGATCCATTAAGGGTATAATAATTAAGGGTTTTTTTTTTTGAAGAATCGATTACTAAGTATTTAATGACATACTTATCAAGATAATTAGCATGGATCATTTGATTCAATAGTCCAGCATTTTGGATTAACTAGAAAGCCCAATAAAGAGCCCAATTTGTACTTATAGTCTATAGATTCAACATAAAAGAGCCCATGTATTAGTTGATGAGGTGGCAAAGATCGGTGGAGACCATACCCCAACTAAATTGCAGATGAAAACAGAGAACCAAAACTCCTAAACCCCTGAAAAACAGAACAGAACTGAACAGCTGTTTCGTTCGCTTCTTCCTCGTATTAACAGCCACCTCCGGAACCGGCTTACATTTTTGTCTCTTCTCTTCCTTCTTTTCAACACTTCTCGAATCAGAGAGCCTAAAAAACTACGATCATCACCCATGTACAGAACTGCACTTTCACGTTTTAAGGCTCTCAAGGTTAGTTTTCTAAAACCCTAGTAATTTTTCTGTTTGTTTCTCGAGAAAATGCGGGAAAACAGTAAAAAAATAGGGATCGAAAAAACGTTTTAGTTTTTTTGTAACATGGGTATAAAATTATAAATAGCCATTCAATGTCTATTCAATCACATTTTCGACACACGAAGTTTTTCTAACTATTGTCTACTCTGATTATTGTTTGGTGTCTATGCATCCATTTGCGTTTTTAGTTAGTTTGTTGAATTAATATGTTTTATTTTCCCTTTTGACGAATTAGGCCGCATTTTGATGCATCCATTATTTGTATATATATAAGCCAACTATGTTCATTCCTATTCAATGAGTTGTTCTAGAGAAAAAAATTCAAGCATTAGTGTAATTTTCTTCTATGTAGTCACTTAATGGAAAAAATGCTTTTTAACTTTTGTGAGTAGGGCCATACTGGCAGTTTGGCAGCTGCCCGTTATGCGACTTCAAGTGCTCTTGCCGCTTTGGACACGCCATTAGAAGGTGTTTCGCTTCCACCCACACTACCTGATTATGTTGCACCTAGTGAAACTAAGATTAAGACTCTATCAAATGGTGTCAAAATAGCCTCAGAGAAACTACCGGTATTGAAACTTTTCTACTCTCCATTAATTGAATTGCTATTTCCATTATTAGTGATTTACTGATATTGCTTTTTGTTACCATTTCATTGCTTATGGTTTATTAAAGTTCTTTCCATGTTTTATCAGAATCCTGCTGCCTCCATTGGCTTATTTGTTAATTGTGGTTCTATGTATGAGACACCGTTGTCATCCGGTGCCTCCCACTTGCTGGAGCGAATGGCATTCAAGAGCACAACAAACCGCACCCATTTGCGCATTGTTAGGGAAGTTGAGGCAATTGGAGGTAGCACATCAGCCTCAGCCTCTAGGGAGTGTATGGTATACACTTTTGATGGCCTTAAGACTTATCTTCCTGAAATGGTAGAATTGCTTATTGACTGCGTGAGAAACCCTGCATTTGTGGATTGGGAGGTTAATGAAGAGGTAACTATTTTCTTCTTCTTCTTCTTCTTCTTTTTAGAAACTTAAATTTTCAATTTTCTGATAAAAGTAACAGTGATGTTTTCCAGAATTCTTAGCACAGAGAATCTTTAAGTTCTTAGAAGGCCAGTGAGGTTCTGTTGTCTGGTCATAAATTAGATATGTTTGACATTATACCATTTTCAAGTGATAATCATAAATCATATCTACAAATGAACTTAAATATTGCATTTATTCTGATATAGCCACTTTGCAGTAGAAGAAGCATCTTTTGAATCTTAGCTTAAGGAATTGTACTAGAATAAGTACCATTGATCAATATTAACTATGCACTTCAGTGTAGTTATATCTATCATTCTCTGTGGTAGTAAGTTAAGTTAAATTCTGATATATCTTGGTTTTTGGTTTAGTGTGGACTCAATATATGTGTTCATTGATGATGAGCTTCAAACGAGGAGTTAGTCCCTTTTTATTTGTTTTTGGTTTATGTGTTTGTTTGCCAATAAATTGATTTTTCTATATAATATATACCCGTGCAGTTGCGAAAGCTGCAAGCTGAGTTGGAAGAAGTTTCAAAAAATCCTGAACGCTTAATTTTGGAGGCAATTCACTCAACTGGTTATTCTGGTGCATTGGCAAATCCTCTTTTGGCTCCTGAGTCAGCACTATGTAGATTGAATGGCAAACTTTTGGAAGAATTTGTTAATGTAAGAATCTTTTTTGTACCACTTGTATACCTGAATATGTGTTGTATATATGTAGCACAGTTCCTTTTGGTACTTTGAACAACTTGTGACTTTTCTTTTGATTGATATACCTTTTCATTCCTCTTTCTCTGTTCTATCTGCTAAATGGTGGTGGTTTGATGGCTTTAGGAGAACTATACAGGGAAAAGAATGTTCCTGGCAGCATCTGGCATTGAGCATGAAGAGCTTTTACAAGTTGCTGAGCCACTTCTTTCTGATCTCCCAGCAGGAGCATATCCACAAGAACCAAAATCTATCTATGTTGGTGGTGATTTTCGCCGACAAGCTGATGCAGCAGGGGTGTGTGTTATACCATTCATATGATATAAATGAAGTTTCCTTAACAAAATTCGATTCTTAGATTGAAAGTTTTGGTTGTCTATTGCAGAGTACCCATTTTGCTCTTGCTTTTGAAGTACCAGGTGGCTGGAATAATGAGAAAGAATCGGTTATATTGACTGTTATGCAGGTGCTGAATTTTGAATTATGTCATTAATTATTTAACGTCTTTAGGTTGTATATTTTTATTTTTTCTTTATTAAGATTACAGGAAAACTGTGGGATCACATCATGTTTTTCTTGTGCTCCAACTTTGTTTATTAGTTTTAGTTATCATTTTATTTACTATTTGCTTGAATGACACTAATTATTCTATTGATCTAAAGATGCTTATGGGAGGAGGTGGCTCATTTTCACCTGGTGGTCCAGGGAAAGGGATGCACTCACGGCTGTGTAAGTTTCTGTTTTATCTGCCATAAAATGCTCCTTCCTTGAAATTTTTGATGTGATTTTAGCTAATTTCATTTGTCAGACAAAATTTGTTTTGCCACAAACTTGCATTCTTCCTGTTAATTATGAATCGGCATCACCTTTTGCTTGCATCTAATGCTGAATTTCACTCTTACTTAACCATACATATTATAACTTTTTCTTTCCTTTATTCTGCTTGGACAGATCTCCGTGTGTTGAATGAGCATCCAGAGATTCAATCTTTTTCTGCATTCAACAGCATCTTCAATAATACTGGATTGTTTGGCATCTATGGTAGCACAGTAAGGCTATATATACATTTTTTTCTTCCCTGTTTGTTCGTTCAAAGCATTCTTAGTCCGTGTGAGCATGTATGAGTTATGGATGCGTGCATTTGCCTTTATTCATAACAGTTTATGAGCTGCTGCTGTCTCTAAGTCTTTTAGTAATTAGTTTTGATCTTTAAGAATCTAAATGTTTTCCTAGCCACCTTTTCTAATAACAATAAGTTGAAACTTGAAAGTGCTCAATTTTTGTGCCAGAGCTCTGAATTTGTGTCTAAAGCAATTGACCTAGCAGTAGAAGAACTACTTTTACTGGCAAAAGAAGGAGGTCAAGGAGCAGGTTTGCTTGCATTGCAATTCTCTTATTTTTTCCATTCTTTCTTTTGGCCACTCCTAATCACATGGCGAGTTCTTTCATTAATGCTATCCCTCCTATAAAAAAATAAACTCTTGAAAGTCTTAAACTCATCTCGTTGCAGTTTCTCGGCTCATGATCAAACGTGCACAAGAGACCACGAAATCTGCAGTATTGATGAATCTAGAATCTAGAGTATGCTCTCTCTCTCCCCATCTCAAAATGCATTTAGCTATTTGCGGAATTCTGTCAATTCCAATATATTAACAGCTCTTAATTATCAGTTTGTTTATGTTTCTGTATTGTTCTTTAAAAAATAAAAAGACTTCTAGTAAATATTAGTTGTATTTTCAGATGATCGTCACAGAAGATATTGGAAGGCAGATCTTGACATATGGAGAAAGGTGAGTTTTTTGCTTTAATCTCTCTTTCTCTATCTAGCTTCATGCATTCGGACCCCAAATATTCCCTTTCTTAAAGTTCCATTAATGGCTGTTCATGCCCTAACCAGAAACCTTAAATGTAACTTTGCCACGAAAAAGAATAATGAAGTTCTTTTTGTTAACGTATTTTATCTCTTCAGGAAATCGGTACAGTCGTTTTTAAAGATGGTAGATGAAGTCACTTTGCAGGACATTTCAAAGTTGGCTAAGAAGCTTCTTTCCTCACCTTTAACTATGGCATCTTATGGTGATAGTAAGTAATCCGACTTCCTGGGAATTTTCTTTGATCCAAATCTAGTTATGATTCGATTATGATTTATGAATATGCTCCCCTTCTTGCTTTGCCAGTTGCTAATGTGCCCAGCTATGAGTCTGTGAGCAGCAAGTTTCATGCAATGTGATGAAACCCTTGTCGGAGTTTTAAACCAGGGGCGCGACGGCTCGTTTGCAACGGTGGCTGCCCCCGCAGCTCACCACAGATACTCTAAAACTTTTTGGTAGTATATGTAACAAGTTTAAAAAAAAAAAAAGAAAGAAAAAAAGGATTTAAACTTTTAACTTTTGTCATCCCTGCAATTTAATTATCATCTCAACTGAATTGGATTATCCAATTCCAAGATGAGTAACTTGGGAAGTATTGTGTGCCCAATTTTGCCTCTGAGATTTTGTTAGGCAGGGCATTTGTTTCTCAGCTAACCTTCACAAGTGAAGGTCTTAATTTTATTATAAATAAAAATTAGGTATTACATTTTTTTCATTCTTTCATATATTTTTTTTTCTATTTCTTGCATTTGGTTTTCAATTCTTAAGTCTCAACTCAATGGGTATAGAAATAGAACAGAATATATCAGCCTGCAAAATCAAATCAATAATTACCACCTTTGCTTCTAATTCTTCACCATCCAAAATCCTTGTCGCCATTCAAGCTGCAAATATTTTTCAATATGAATGTGTTGCTCTGACGAAAACTTGATTGATTATGACTTGTTTGGACAATCAAATCAATTATCGTTTTTGTATCAGCAAAAGAATCACGAGGAAGAAACAAACACTGGTTTCGACAAACAACTTTAGAAACATGTCCCAGAAAACTCAAATGACAAAAACGTGGGTTATGTGTCATCTTTCCTATCGCTCTCTGGTCTCTGCTATAGGCATGGGATCGAAAATAAAAACATATAGAAATTGACGTATGCATGGTAATTAGAAGTTGAAATTAATTCACCCGAAAAAAAATCCTACCCTGCCATCAGGCATTTGGCCTGTTGGTAGAGTACTGAACTCTTAGTTCCAGTCTACCCAGACCATGAAGTCTTGGATTCAATTCTCACGGAATGTGAGTTTGTTTGTAATTTGTTTGTTTATTTGGTAGGTAGATAGTCTATGTTTAGGCATAAAGAACATAAAATAACATCCCAGGAACATAAAATTCCTACCCTCACGGCTCACTCCCTTAAATATCTACAAAAAAGAACATAAAATAACAAATTAAACATCAATTTGTGATTTGTCCTTGATGTTAGAAATTTTCTGAAATTATAGAGAAAACAAGACTTAGAGGCGCCAAGTTTTCTCAAATACAATATTGCTTGAGAAATCAAACAAGTTGTATTTGGGATACAACTAAGCCACTTAAGAACATCCAAGGAAGAAGTAGAAGAATTGATCGTTATCAAGGGAAAATCACGTTCCTATTTATAAAACGTGAAAAGACATAACCTTTGGAAACTGTCTCCTAATTAAAAGGTATCTATCAGATAAAAGACAATTTTCGGTAGTTTATACTTATTCAAATAGGTATATCCGAATTTTCTTTAAGGAAAATAAAAAATTAGGACTTAGAAATTTTTCTAAATCATCAAAAGTGCCTCAAGTGCCCTCATCATAGACCAATAAAAGTAGTCTGATGACCTAGGCCCATTAGTAGACAAACCAAACCTAAATGGTCTAAATTATCCACTAACCCACAAGTTATTCAAAGATGACCTTTATAACACTTAAGCCTATATAAACCAATAACCTTTGTATTCCCTTAGCAACGTGGGATTCATTCCACATCAACAAACACTTGATTCATAAATTATCTACAAATCGAAGAAGAAACAAAAATGTCAGGCGTCAGCAAATTAGCCGAATCCACAATATTGCTTTGTAATTATGGCCTTTCCAAGAAGAAAATATCGCGATTAGTATTTTTTAAGGTATTCCTAATTTGAAGTTGGGGTATGATGAATCTCAAATAAGGAGAATTTACACCCTCTCAATAATTTTTTTTCCATTGGCCATAATTACCAATATCTATAGTAAAGAGATCTTTGGGTGAACACATAAAATCGCAGTAAAGAGGTTTTTGTCTCCCATGAACTCATGTCCCCATCAACTTTCAAAATTATTGTCGCCTCTGAAATTTTACTAGAATTACTTTTCAGGGTTTGTCCCATATTTTCATCGATATATATACTGAATTTCTTTTTCCTTTTCCTCCCTTTTTGCATCTCATTGTCAAGGGATTAGTGATTATAAGCACATGTTGCAATTTTAAGAGAATGGTTCAGTGAATCAAGAGAGTGCTTTCTTTTCATTTTTCCCACCTCTCTAGGTTTTCTAGCAAAAATGGAGGAGTTCAAGAGAGGGGAAAACAAGGATCCTTAAAATTTGTAATGGTGTCTATGTTGAAATTCCAAAGATCCCAATATCTTCATCAATTCGACTTTGCTTTTAAGTCTTCTTTGAGAATTGTGTAATTCAATTGGACCACTTGGTAGTTGGTAGCATATACTCATCTTCAATATATATATGTATGTATCTTTCAAATTAAAGTTTACAAACCGATATGAATTTATATCCACATCAGCTCTATCTCTAACTTTTGACCATGGCATTTGGCCCGGTGACAGAATGTTGGACTCTTAGTTTCAGTGGCTAGGGTTCGATTCATCAGATACGTAGATTTAGGATAATAATAATATATTAGATAAAGAATGGATTATTAGTTGTTGTAAAAAAAAAAGAATGGATTATTAACCTTTTTGTCCCTTGAATTATAACATTAATGACATTTTGCCCCTTGAACTTCAAATCACTATAACTTGTCCACTGAATCTCCAAATTCAGGACAATTTACCCATAAACTTTCTAGATTTAGGACAATTTACCCCTTTGATGGGGGCAATTTGTCCTGAACTTTAAAAGTTCAAGAAATAATTAAATTATCTCCACTAACAAAGTTTCCTTAGTTTCATAGTTTAAGGGGCAAAAAGACTAATAAGCTAATAAAGAATCAGTTTAAATTGATCCATTGACATGCTTAACATTAATATTAAGTGTTTTCTTATGAGTTCATCAGATCTTAGGTCAAGGCATAATGCTAAAAACAATTTACCTTTGTACGAAAGAAAAAAAAATCTCAATTAATTATTGTCTTCCTAAAAAAATCTAGACAAGTATTTGTCCAAAATTTGACAAGAACAGCCAGGTATAATCAAATGAATCAAAATCCTCTGCCCCCATTTTTTATGCTTCATTGTGCCACAACCATCAAATTACGCCACGTGTCCCTAGTATTATGTCTTATTTGTTTTCGAGTTTTAACAAATAGTAAAAATCTCAATTAAAACCAGGTTTAGCCTCAATTAACAACAAATAATTATATATAAGGGTTAGTCCTAAATTTTAATAAATTACTCATAGGGTTTTAGAATGAAAATATAAAATTTAATTTAATTAGGCAAAAAAGGAATAACATTAAAAACTTAAAAAGGACACGTGTCATTATTTGGTGGATGGGACACAATGGGACACCAAAAATGCTAATCAAATACAATACACAGAGAGGGGGTCACCTAAAATGGTACAAGGCTATTTACACTTTATCCAAATTGGCTATATATATCCAAGAGGCAGGCAGGCATATCCACTTCCCTTCAACACTTCTTCTAAAAGTGCTAATTAATATGGCATTATTGTTATTTCTATTTCTCGCCACAACCCTTACAATTTCACATGCATCAGAGCATACCAATCTTATCCCCAACCAAATTCACCCCCTCCGGCCACAATCCGGCGCCGGGGGTAGCAACGTAGCTGGCTTGTCATGCCTGAGTTGGCGTTTCGGCGTCGAAACTAACAACATCATTGATTGGAATACTGTCCCCAAAGAGTGTGGAGACTACGTGGGGCACTACATGTTAGGCGGCCAATACAGAAATGACTCAAGAGTTGTAGCCAATGAAGCTATTCTTTATGCTGAAAGTCTTAGCCTTGGCAAAGACGGCAAAGACATGTGGATCTTTGACACCGATGAGACTGCACTTTCCAATGTACCTTATTATGCTGAGAATGGATTTGGGTGCGTAAGCACTAATTAATCATGCATATTAATGAAGTTTACTATATAAATTTTCTAGATTTAGTACATTTTAATTGCATAATTAGGGATGTAATTAAAGAGTATATAGTATAATCTAGTCCCAAGGGGAAACATATTACCCTTCTAGACCTGCACATGCAGCCTACATGCTAAACTTCACTGACGGCCGGTGTATTGAATAATTTCCATACTATATTTATACTATTAAAAATGTTTAGACAAATCATTTATTTTGGCATCACATATTTAGTGATTTATTTATTTACAGGCTGACGCCATATAATTCAACTTTATTCAACGCATGGGTGTTAAAGGGGAAAGCCCCAGCTTTGCCTGAAACTCTTAATCTGTACAAAAAGTTAATGAAACTTGGGATCAAGGTCGTCTTCTTGACAGGAAGGCCAGATTCTCAAAGAGATGCAACAGCTAAGAACCTGAAGAAAGCTGGATATAAAACATGGGAGAAACTTATTCTCAGGTAAAAGCAAGCAATGGGTACTAATTTTTAATTGGTTGTTTTATGATAATCTTGTTCTAACATTTTTGGGAGTTTTCAGGGAACCTTCAGAATCAGGGAAAGCAGCAGTGGAATACAAATCAGGGCACAGGAAGAAGCTGGAGGAGAGTGGATATAGAATCGTTGGAAATATTGGTGATCAATGGAGTGATCTCATTGGGACCAATCCTGGCAACAGGACATTCAAGATGCCTGACCCAATGTACTATATTGGTTGAACTTTCAAGTTTTACCCACTTATGTTATGTAATGTAATAATAATATGTATCATCAGTTAAATAAAAGTTGTAAATGAGATTTGAAGTTGGAATCATAATGCTCCTTCTTGTCTTGTCTTGTATAAAGAAAATATTATCAGGAAGGAAAATAAAAAGTTCATTGTGCAACAATTCCTTTGAATAAGATATTATTGAAAAAGATTTTGCTTGAAGAGAATTCCTTCTTATTTCATATATTTTCCTTATAGACCCACACGTGCAATCTGCTAAACTCCAGTAACTGAATAATTTTTCTTTAATTATTAGTGATTAATGTATGGGTTAACCGTTAATCATCATATTTTTAATTTGTTGTAAAAAATAAAATCTCTTTTTTGGTTGGGCTTTCAATTTGATTATTGGATCCTTTTAAAGCCTTTCTATTTTTTTCTTATTGGGCTTTTAATTTGGTTATTCAATCATGTTAAAGCCCATTTAGGAGTAGGCCTAATATAAACGGCTACCCACTGCTTCGCCCTTCCTCTTCCCTTCAATATTTCTCTCATCTGGGCTCACTTTTTCTTTTCCTCCATTGAAAAACCTTAGAAGAAGGGTTTTTGGCTGGTTTTAGCATAATTCTTTGGGTGGGTCGAGATGGCTTTTAGGGGACGTGGACGAGGGAGTGGCGGATATGGCAGAGGTGGCTTTCATGGGGGCGGGGGCGGTCCGCAACTGCCATTTGAGCTTTTCCCTGTAAGTGTTACTATTACTTGACTCTTGTTGTTTTTCTGTTCATGGGGTTAGAGCCCTCTGTAAAATAATGAATGAATGAAGATGAATTTCGCTTTTATCGTGCGTGTGGAACTATGAATTATGAACTGAATTGAACTTTTTTTTTCTGTGTGTGTCTACATATATGGGGCGTTTAGGAGGATGTTAAATTGCCTGATACAAAAGGTGTGTTAGAAGATATGACTGAGGAGAGTAAGAAATTAATAATTTGGAATTCAAGGTTACAAAAATATTGGAAAGCCTCTGCTTACTATCTTGAAGAAAGTGCTTCAAAGAGTGAGTATTTGAGAACTCTTTCTTTAATTCAGAGTTTTGTATTTTGATCAGTTACGGTATTGGTTGCATAAGTCATGGCTGTGTAAACTTGATGCTGGTTTATGTTTCAATGTGAATGAATGATCTTGTGAAGGAAACCCCAAAGAAGTCATTTAGAAAATTTGAAACTTTTCTGTTGTTAGTACTTAGAACTGGAAAGATTGTGTCTTGGTTTGAACTTTGAAGTGATAATTCACTTACGTATAATATATAAGCATATCCTTAATTTTTGTGATTTATATCCAAAACCAACATGTAGATGATGTTATGCTTTCACTACAAATATTATTTTTACACTATTGATTCAGAATTTTGATCATTGCTGTGTTGGCTATTATGTTAAGGAACATATGCCAAATTTGTGAACGGTACCAAGTTTCTTTGATGCAATCTTATATTCTTGGTTTGATTTACCATTTGGCTGGTTGTAAGAATTGGCTTTTGCTTGCCGATAATTTTGTTGCAGAGCCATAGATCTTGTATTTTATTATGTAAGTTATATTGCATTTTCTGTGAATGTCATATTAGAAAGCAAGAGCATGGATATAGAAAGATATTCTGACTGGGGAAACCAAAAGAGCTCCTCAAAACGTGACAGCCTTGACCAGATTCTACAACTCCATTCTAATAATTTTCCTAAAGAATTGATTGGAGGTATGCAATTCAAACAACTTATGCAAATATTGATTTGGTATTCAAGTACAATGTGTGCGATATACCCCCCTTCCTTCGCTAGTTTAGTCTAATCAAATAGTGAAATTTCAGATCCAAGGAAAGCGCAGCGAAGGGCTAAAAAGATGCGATGGACTCTGGACTCAGGTTTGATAAGAAAGCATGTCTTATTATGACTTGTTTTGTGGTATTTTATATTATGAATTTATGCACTGTGTGGAGCAATAGACAGCAGATGGATTTCTTAATGGACATTATTTTTAATTTGCATATTTTTAAGAAACTTTCTGGCTTTTCATGGTTATTTTGATTCAAAGGTGGTCACAAGCTACCAGCCTACCATATTGCTATAGCCTAAACTCTTTAATGGGCTAGTCAACCATATTCTTGCTATGTTTTTGTAATGCGTTTCAGAATAGAAGATTTTCTCTGCAATGATCCCATTATATTGTTTCAAAGTGTACACAGTATTCTTTTGTTTTCTCCAAATTCAACCCATTGCCTCCTAGTCATAATAAAGCAACCTAACCCTTGTGTCAACCACTGTAAGAGTGATAGTACTTACTAAGTGGCATAAGAAGAGTAGATACATCATCTGAATCTTGGTTTAACACTTTAATTTAGGTATTTTGGTTTACTCCCATGTTTTCAACTACAGGCTTGCTTTTCGAGTAAAGCCTTGTCACTGGCTGCATTGAGATTGACATGGTTCATGTGTTTAATTTGTTAGCTGGAAACTTTGGTGAATAAACCAGTCTTAAGGTTCATCTTTGGAGTCTTTGCTACAAGGAATCTGCCTTTTTTTTTTTTGTCTGTCTTGAATTAGTTGTTTTGTTTTGATTTTGTACTTTGGTAAAACAAAGATGAATCCTTTACTTAACACTTAAACTAATTTTTACAATGTTCTTATTTGTGGACAGGCTTGGAGAAATTAGATAAATTCGAGAAATTTGAACAGCAGTTTGAGGTAAATTTTCGTAGCATGCCATGTGCATATATCTTTTGGACTTTGGACAAACGTCTTCGAAAAAAAAGAAGAGATCTTGATGAAACTTGGATTATGTTTTGTTCTCCTTTCTGTCACTTTTAGCTTTGTGCTAAGCTTACTTAAATACTTTTTCATTTGAGTTTGCCCAATTTTTCTCATTATGGATGCTTGAATTTCCTCAACTAGATTCCTAATGGTTATCTTATTGTGCCTTTACTTGATATAGGATCAAGACAAAGAAGAAAAGGAAAAGAAAAGTGACGACGAAGAAGAAACAGATGAAGAATCAGGAGTAGAGTCAAATGGATCGTACAGTACTGATGGAGATTACAATGCGGTGAGCTTTAGCCTTAGATTCTAATATACTTTTGAATGTTGCTTAGCATAAATTCTCACATATCAGCATCCATTTCCCTTCTAATTTTATGCTATATGTGGCAATGTCCTTACTTGGAGAAAGTTTTAATTACTCCTTTAAAACTTCAATTGGAAACAATTGCACCCTAATTTATTCTAGTATAAGCTGTTCCTTTTGTATCTAAAAGGAAGAAAAGAAAATCAATAGTCTGTATATATGTAGGGCAAATTGTTTTTGAATATGCTCCTAACAATGTCTAAAATCTTGCAGAATGAACATTTTGATGACGATGAAGACGATTATAACCAAGACGATGGGGGTGACGGTATGCATTTTCTTTTCATCTGCTTATTTCCGCTTTTCAATTAACATCGATACTTGTTACTTTTTCCATTTGTAGAGTAAGATGTAGCTAAATTGTTCCGAATTTTTGCAGATGAAGCTATATATTAGTTGTATAGTGAAGAAAGCTTCAACACCCTTTGGGATTCATCTGATAGCCAAGGGGATTTCATTCTGACGACAAGGGAAGATCATCATGGTCATGGATCTTTTTTTTTTCTTCATTTTAAGTTAACTTCGACATATGGTTCCTGCTGGCTTTAGATCAAAAGGATTAACCACCCTGTTGATAACACTCACCATGTAAATTGCACCATTACACATTGGATACATCAAGAGCATGCTGAAACAGCAATTACATTAACCTGGATAACTCTATTAGAGAATTATTTTTCATTCAAATTGGGTTCTCATTTTTCTATTGCATTTAATTTTAGGTTTTTATATTGTAAACATTATGGAGATGCCATATTCCTTTTGGCAGGTGAAACAAGAAATTGTTCTCTGTTGGTGACTAGCCACCTTTTAAAAGTGGTTAGGTTTTGCTTCAACCATTTGAAATGTAATAAAATCCCATTTCTTGCTCCATTTTTTCTCTTCAATCTTTGTCAAAGAATGAGAATATGTTGATTAAGTGTATCTTTCCCATTTTCTGGTACATTGTTTTGAATCTATCAAATATTATCAGTTGGAATCTTGTTTCAAACATATTATATCAGCGGAATAATTCTGGATTCTTAATATGCTAAAGACTTTGAATCCATTTACCTTTCTTTTTTTGGGTTCAAAGAACTTTGGATTTCTTAGTCAATGTCAAACTGCTCACCCACTTAAGGTATGCTCTTTTTTTTTTTGGTGAATACCCACTTATGGTATGCTTACTAAACTAACATTACAATTCCTATTGACTAATTAGTAGAAAATGCTATTAAGTTAATGAATAAATACAATTTCTATGGGCCCCAAAAGAAATATATATATACAATTTCTAAGGCCTCATGAGTCATGACCCATGAGGTTAAGTTGCCAAATTTTAAATTTTTTGAAGGAATTAGATGCAATGGTCAAAGGCTTTAAAAATCAAATTAAAAAGAGAGTTTGAGTGGAAAATAAATTATTCATTAACGGCTAAATCAAATGTTTGGATGCGACTTAAAATATTGCTAGGTACCATGACTATAACATTATTGAGAATTAGCAACGATTTGACATTGGAAGAATCTAAAACTGTCACACTACCAGTAAACTTAAATATAATGAATGCATTACCTCTATTTTTAGCCAAAATCCACAAGACAAATGTAATAACCTTACTTTTCTCATTTTCTCATCTACAAATTCACAAGGTTAATTAATAAAAGGCAAATTATACAATATACCGTCAGTGGAGTTTAGCAGACTACACAAGTGGGTCCTGAAAGGTGACATGTGTCCTTTAGAAATTATATTGAAATATTTAAAACTTAATTATTTAAAAAAAATAGATATGTATCAACTTCACAACCCGTCTGTGGAGTCCAAAACTACAGCAGAAAAAGTATACAAGGAACTTAGCGAATACCGGGTCAAATTTAAACAACATCCACCACTCCAATTCTGTGATCTGTTCCATTCTTGGGCCAAAAAAAAATTACCATATATTTTAGGTAAACAAACTTATGAACACTTGCAAGTTTCTCAAACCAAGGAAAAATCACACACCACTATGCAACAACAACAACAAGAACAAGAAATACGAAAATCCCATCTCTAATCCTTGGTGATTAAACCCATTAATCATCAAATTACAACAAAATGGATCATGATCAACAAAATGGCGGCAAATACGTTGTTTGGACCATAGGTTGCTTTATATTTATTTGCTTAGCCGTTGGAATTGGGTGCTTTGTGTTTGACATGATCCTTCCAGCTGAATCCCAATATTCCTCTCTTTTGCTTATTCTTGGCTCACCTTTGTTTCTATCCCTTGGATTATCTGGATCACAGCTTATTGTATCGGAAACTTTACAGGCCAATATTGGTAGTCTTGGTAGATCAGGTGGTGCTCCTCCTGGTGGTGGCGGCGAGCCGGCGACGGCGGCCGTTCTGCAGCTGCCATGTAAATAACACCCTGTTGATAAAACTCACCATGTAAATTGCACCAATATTACACATTGAATTGATACATCAAGAGCATGCTGAAATTACAGCAAATTAATACGTTAACCCAACTTAGAGAATTAATTATTTTTCATTCAAATTGGGTTCTCATTTTTCAATTGCATTTAATTTTAGGATTATTCTTGATCCTTAATAAAGACTTTGAATCCATTTACCTTCTTTTTTTTTTTTGGTTCAAAGAATTTTGGATTTCTTAGTCAATGTCAAACTGCTCACCAACTTATGGTATGCCACTAAACTAACATTACAATTCCTATTGACTAAATAGTAGAAAATGCCAAAATGCTATTAAGTTGATGAATAAGTACAATTTCTAAAGCTTCATCATGACCCATGAGGTTAAGTTGCCAAATTTTATTTTATTTTTCTTTTGAAGGAATTAGATGCAATGCTCAAAGCCTTTAAAAGTTAAATTAAACAAGTGGAGAAAACCAACAAGATCTCAGGTGGTTTGACACTTGTTCCTCTTAAATAAGGTCTCGAGTTCGAGTTTTGTAAATGGAGAAAACCATTATTGGAAAAGTTTTACTCTCATAGTGGACTAACCCGGCTCGAACAAGATTAACTTATAAATATATAAAAAAACCTTTAAAAATTAAATTAAAATGAGAGTTTCTTGAGTGGAAAATTATTAACCCCTAAATCAAATGTTTTTTTGGCATCAAATTCAAATGTTTGGACGCGACTTAAAATATTGCTAGGTACCTTGACTATAATATAATTAGTTGGTTATTTTCAATTTTGAATTTTCTAACTACTATAATTTTTTAAGATTAGAGAAAAATAAGAAAATTATGAATTCTTTTAAGTGCTCTAATATTCAAACTCAAAGCTTTGAACCAGTAAGGCTTCGTGACCTGAAATTCTGGAAATGCATATAATTTAGCTCCTTAAAATACTAGCAAATACAAGCCGCCGGCAAGTAGCAAAAAAAAAAAAAAAAATACAAGCCGCCGGCCAATTTCTTTTTTAGGGACATTTTGTTTTCTTTTTAAAAATATATTGGAAATTGGATTAAGCAAATATAACTGAATAAGAGCTTGTGCCCACGAAAAAAAAAAGAAAATAGATGATGAGCATGAACTTTTTTTTGGCTAATATGAAATTTTATTTATTTATTTATTTATTTATTTATTTATTTTCAATTTGGAATTTGTTGTTCCAAATGTATAGACGACCCCTGTCTATCACTTGAAATCAGGCTTAGCCTTTGGTTGTGTTGAAAGGGTTAGGTCTACTATATCTATTAGTTTTCATTATTTTTTTGAAGAAATTATTTATTTATAGTGTTAATTATATACCATTAAACAAAACAAATTCTGTTTCATGAGGATTGCCACACATACACATACAAATTTAACATGAATCCTAATAATGTACACGTTAGTTATTTAATTTATTAATACATAGATAATTTGAAACAGACAATCACTTTGCAATTTTTTAAGGAAACGTGTTTAATTTAGCAAAGTGGAAAAGATAGAAAATTCGTTTTCTTAGCTACATATACACTTTGGTTTTTAGTCGTTATTAGTTGATTTTTTTTTCTATTTATTTTCAAGTATCATCTTAGCACATTATAGCAAAATATATACTCATGCCCACCACAAATTTATTTGAAAAATTTTGAAGAAATCAAAACTTGTAGAAACAGAATAAATGATCATAAAATAATTAGCATATAATATATATATATATATATATCTCAAATTTGTTTCAGAAAAATTAGATGCATGTAATTCAATATATTAGTGACGTAAAGTCAAATTATTTAATTATATTTTATATGTTCTTTTAACTTATGTACAATATATAAATTTTACATTTTCGAATGCATGCACTTAGAACTGTTATAATGTGAATTGATGAGAACAATATCAGATGCGACGAAGATTTATAATTATAAATGACAAATTTGCATACGAAAATCCGCCGCTATTGTTATGATCTAGGGCAATGAAAAAAAAATAGAAACCGATTTATTGATAACGACATCTTGCAGAAAAAAGAAAATTATTAAACCTATATCAATCTTATCGTAAGAGCATTTATAAAATAAAAATCATTGTTAAAGTTAGGAACTATGATTCTTCCATTACTATATCTATATATACTACTATGAGTTTAGGAATTATAGGTATGTGTATGTGGTAGCAGGAAGAAAGAACTAAGAAGTTATTGACTTTGCTCTCATCAAGATATAGCAGTTAATTGACTTTAGGACATTAAGCATGCTTTCTTTTCTTTCTTTTTTTTTGATTTTTTTTTTCCTTCTTTTCTCTCTTTAACTATATACTAGAAATTCCCGGCCGCGCTTCGCGTGCTGCTGTTTTATTTTATAAATTCTTTTAAGAAAATTCAGTTAAAAAATGAAATTTTGTTGTTAAATGGTAACAAAACAAAACAAAGGAGTAGAATTGAAGTATGGAAAAGACAAGAGAATAGAGAGACAATAGAACATGAAGAAGAAGAAATTGTTTTCATTCATCTTAAGTAAGTGGCCTATTTATAAACACATAGATACATCCCCATAAATATAAGGGGATGAACTTAGTACATAGATATATGTATATGAATGAACCAAGTCATCAATCTTATCCATGCTTTAATTAGATTCATGGACATCCACAACATACATGTATATTCATAACAAATTTATAATTAATTTATAATTATTTGATAATTTATTTTATACAGGAAAGTGGATGAATGTCTTTTAATTTTTCCAATCTAAAATGAATACAAATATAATAAACAAAAATTAGAAAATGAACTATTGCCACTTGTCAAAGAAAACAAATGTCAAGTGGCGCTCAATGAGGGCCTTGTACATAAAATTAATAGTAGATTTAATTACTTTTACTGTATTCAATGAGAAGTAATTAAAACATTAAAAAAAAGATTAAAAAGGTGATCTCAATACACCCCAGCTCCATATTCCATTCTAATTTTGATTTTTATGATTCAATTGATTAAGCCAAAAGGTGAAGTGGCAAGTGAATATAGACTCTAGGTTAATCTAGTAAATTTTTTTGGGTTAAAAGGTTAATGATCTAGTAATTAAAGCTCCTCTCTAGTACATTTTTTTTTTGGCCCAACTCCTCTCTTGTACTTAAGTATAATAAAAAAAATTAATGACCACATTATTTATAAATTAAATTATTATTATCATGGATTGAAATTATAAGGCACTTCTTGTCAATAGGCCGGATTGGATTGATATTGGATCTGTTTCAAACATTTCTTTGTCAAATCGTCTAATCATACATATGTGTACACATCATGCGCATGAGCAGTTGTATATACATGGGGTTGGGGATCGCAATAATTTCTCGTGGCACCAAATAATTGAATCTACTAGATAGGTGTAAGGAGTATATATATATATGACTATGATCATTTTTTTCTGTATAAAAAAAAAGATCATTTTTTTCTTAATTTAATTTTTTTGGGTACTTTTTTTCTTAAAATTTAATGAAGTATTGGAATGTATACTAGTCAATTAATTAGCTAATCGATATATATATATATATATATATATCTCTATAACTAGTAATTTCATCATAAACTTGGTTTAATACTTAGTAAAATTTGGGCTTGAGACCTTTATATTCTACTATAATAAGCTATCATTAAGTCAAAATACCTTGAAATTAACATCTATATATGGGTTTGAGAAATTAAGAAAACTCTATCACCTTCAATTTCAATTAAAATATACTACTTTACCTATACGACAAGGTAAAGCAAAGATCATGCATCCATTTCACCAAAAAAAAAAAAAGATCATGCATCCCTCATAAAAAATGTATGAATTGATCTGAAATCTAACTAAGCAGCTTATATCGATAATAATGGAGCTGTTTTTTCTGTTCTTCTTGTGAGATACTATAATTGGCAATTTGAAAGAAAGAAACAATTAATGAAACTTTAATTAATTGATCAGCTGAACGATTTTAATAATTATGATCCCTGTCGTACTCTAGTGAGCAATATAATTTCATGGGCAACTTTGCTCAATATATATATGTACAATCTGATTAAACTCACTTGACTATATATAAGAGATTATATGTTAATACTACTACAAATACACAGTAATTAAAACCATGTGATTAAATTATAGTAGGAATTGATTTAACGCTTGTTGGCTTTATGTCGACAAACCAAAAAAGTATGACAAGTTAACAACATATATTAATTATCTTCCTCACATAAAATCTGTAAAAGCATATCGATCTAACCGACATAAAAGGTTTTAAAATAAAATTTATGCTTGTTATCAATATACTGTATATATCAATGAGGGCCCAAATAGATTAATGATGATGTAGAAATCTGCATACATATTATATCTATGAATAGATATATATATAGAGTTTTGAGTAATTGTTAGAACTGTGGCTCTCCTCATCATTAATTTTGATGCAATTTTTTTTATATACATTGTCTCCCTACTATCTGATCATATCTTCCATATTGTTCAATAATATTAATAGAAGGGAAAGTTCTTGGGGGCCTGGTTATAAGTTTATGTGCTGACCTGTCATGAAAATTGAGTCAAGGAAGGCGTTGCATGCCGAGTTAAAATGCCCTCTTGTCCCCCCCCCCAAAAATAGCGTTTTTTTCTTGTTGTATTTTCCGTTTGGACGTTTTGTCACGTCGGATAAAACCGCTGATGTGGCAATGCTATGTGGCATTTTTATGCCACGTCAGCGACTTGACGGAGCCGTTAGGTTGAGGGGGTAAAACGTCCCAAAATTGAAGTTCAAGGGACAAAATGTCCAAGATTGAAATTTAGGGGGACAAAACGTCCAAACGCTATAAGTTCAAAAAGGAAAATGGTAGATAATGTCAAGCAGGGGCGGACCGTCATAGAGACATGGGGGCCAAGTCCCCCCCCCCCCAAAATTTTGAAAATTTTACGCATAATTAAATATATACATTGAAAATTTCAAATCGGCCCCCCTAAAAATGAATATATTCAATTTGACACCTCCAATCCTTTATGTCAAGATCCGCCCTGGTGTCAAGTTATCAGAATTCAAATATAGATCAACATTGAAGTATAAAAGTAAATATACTAGCAATAATTCGCAATTTATCCAAAAGCAAGATTATAAAGGCAAGTATGTAGTTCCCTCAACTAATTCCTCTTTTCTCTGTTTCCTCTCCAATTATATGTCAAATAAGTAAAAACATTGAGAGAAACATGACAAATTTGGATTCAATTTGCAAAATTAATGTCAACGTGTGGATCCCATTGCATATTTTCTTTCTTTTGTGTTTTCTACAAAGGAGGCCGGTTTTCATTTAGAACATAGGTATTAATGTAACTATAAATTCCGCATTGTAACTAGAAATTAGTTAGTCGTCCAACAATCAAAACCCAACAAAAATGCGTGTTGCTCTTCAAATTTTTTTATACATAAAATACATATATAACAATAAATAAATTATTTCAATCAATTAGAAAGTCAGCTCTAATTATTTATTTAACTTATTATTTAGCCAAGAAGAAAACAAGGAAACAAACTTTATTATAATTTTATTTATTTATGTATATTTCAATCTTAATTAAAAATAAATTTATTTGCAATTTAATACTCAACTATTGGGGTGGCTATAACTGTCTATATAAGCTGCAGAGTCTTCTGCTGCCAAATTCAGGGCGTAAGCAGTTGGAAATCTTAAGCTCTTAGTCTTTGGCAACTCAACTGTGTAACCAACACCAAATATTTTCAGTCCTGGTAAGAACTAAGAACTACTTGCCTGAGTTTTCTTTTTCTTTTTTCTTTTTTTTTGCTTCCTTAATTAATTCTTTTTATCATCAATATTTAAGCTGTTTAATTCGTTTGATTTGCTTTTAATTTACAGTAAAAAGGTTTTGATTAATTTTCTGTTCTGCTTTCTTCTATATGCCCTTTTTTTCTTCTAGTGTTATTTTCATGATTATTGTATGATTATCAGCTAGTATTACTTATTATCTTGTTGATTTACATATAATCATTAATTAATCAAGTAAAGTCAAAAAGCTGTTTCCATTTAAGCAAAAGTTAACTGTTAAACAACATCTTTTTTAGCTAGCTAGGGGCCAGATGATCATAATATATTACCTAACCCTTTGAACAAAATTCATTAATTACCTTTTCTCCATAGTTTTGTGCTGTTGATAATTGTTTTTCCATTATTTTTGTTATAATTAATTATTTATATACTACTCCCTCCGTCCCATATTATCTGTCCACTTCTATTAGGGAAAAAGTGGACAGATAATATGGGACGGAGGAAGTACTATTTTCGTGTGAAATTTTTACCTCAAAGAAGTACTATAGTGCTTCAAGCAAATCATTTTTTACAGGCAAAAACTTTGTTGTCTCAATGAAATGCTTTGACTTCGTCATTTCAAGTAGTAAATAAGGTAAGGGGGAATTAATTAGGATACTTTATAAAAGATAATGACATCAAATGATAAAATCCTAGGGGGACAGGTAGCATTACTACAAGAAAGTCAAATTTTAATTAATATATTATATATTATATTTATGTATAGAAGTTTATGTGTATTCTAGTGGTTATATAGTGGTTACTCAAACATAAAAAATCTAATTATGAATTTCTTGCTGGAGTTGGCCATGCAAAAGGAGCAAAATTTTCAAAGATCCTTAGCTAATCAAAAGATTTTTCTACTATATTAAGCTGATCATATTTCGAAAATGACAAGTACCCTACCCCCCCAAAAAAAATTACCCAGAGTTTCCCGATAGAAACCTGATCAATATCCCAATATTCTAGCTCAAATCTGTAGATTTTCATATGCAAATTGCCCAACTTGTTCTTGTTAATTTTATGCATTATTATCAGAGCATGTAATTAGTATTAACCTGATGGGTTTTAATATTGCAGCAGAAAAAAAATGGCAACCGAATCAGCTAATTTGAAGCTCCCTGTCATCAACCTGTTTGATGAAAATTCAAAGCCAGGAACTGCTTCCTGGGTTTCCAAATGCAAAGATGTTCGACAAGCCCTTGAAGAATTCGGCTGCTTTCTAACACCTTATGACACCGTTTCATTACATCTCCAGGATCAAGTCTTTAACTCTGTTCAACAACTATTTGCTCTTCCTACAGAAAAAAAGGTTCAAAATGTTTCTGAGAAACCTTACTTCGGCTATTTCAAACATCCCCTGATTCCTCTCTGTGAAAGCATGGGCATTGATGAACCAACTCTGCTTCAAGGAACTCAAAGTTTCACCAATCTCATGTGGCCTAATGGCAACAAAACCTTCTGGTACGTATATATCTATCTGATCTTAATTTCTTCAACTTACCCATTTTTTTTAATTTTTAATTAATCACTAATTATTTTTTTACATTGTTTTCAGTGAAAGTGTGCATACATATGCAAAACTAGTTTCCCAACTGGAAAAAACTGTGAAAAATATGGTGTTTGAGAGCTATGGTGTAGGGAAATACTATGAATCTCACATGGAATCCACTAGTTATCTTCTTAGGCTTCTGAAATATAGAGTAGCCAATGAAGATGAAACTGGCAACTGTGGGTTTCCACACGCTGACAAGAGCTTCTTAACCATACTTCACGACAATCAAGTTTCCGGCCTCGAGACTAAAACTAAAGACGGCCGGTGGATTGGTGTTGAGCCCTCTGGCTCAATGTTCATAGTCATGGCCGGCGATGCATTCTTGGTAAGTATTTCCCAGAATTTGTCTTCAATGCTCCCTCCATCTCAAATTATCTATCTGGTCAACGTATTATTAACTTTGACCCTTAATTATAAAAAATTATATATAAAATTAAATTTTAAAAAATTATGTTTCCATTAAATTAAGTTTTAAGCTAATCAAAACATAATTTTTGAGAATTTGATTGTATACATATTTTTGTAACATTAGTTTAATCTAAAGGAGTCAGATAATTTGGGACCTACGGGCAATATTATATATATTGAAAAAATCAAGATAACCCAATCTCTATTAATTTGGCTGACATTTTCTTGATATGTTTTGCAAATATATGATAGGCATGGAGCAATGGGAGAATTCATTCGGCGGTTCATCGTGTGATTGCCAAGGCCAACAAGGAAAGATATTGCCTTGCATTGTTTTCATTTAGTGGAGAGACTATAAAAGCACCGGAAGAGCTAGTCGATGAGGCTCATCCTTTGCTTTTTAAGCCTTTTGAAAACATTGACTTACTCCGACTCTACTCCCTTGATGATCTTCAGAGATATACTCAAAAGTTTAATGGAGAGGCCAAAAATGGTGCATAATTAAGCAATTCTACTTTATAAGAATAATTTCTTCTATATGTAATTGAGCTGATCACTTCATAAAAATTTATATTGTGTCCTTTTCTTTTCTCGTCAGCATGAAATTTGTAGTTCGAGTGTATATTATCAAACATATGTAAAACTTTCATTTTTAAAATTGGAGAGAATATATATACAATTTTAACAGTGAGAAGAAAACAATCTCCATTCCTTATTAATACTACACTTGCAGAGTTTAATTTTCTTTCCCTCTTCGTCTTTACTAGCTAGTCATATATAAGGTCGTCAACTCATATCTAAGATGTTTACCCATAAATCACCGGACCCTCAATGATGAGCTTTTTTTTTTGGTATCCCATGCGATATCCACTATCCAGGACTTTGCCCTGACTAATCCGGATCCGACCCGCGTCGTGCACCTGGTTATGATGGATGAGTCTCCCAACTGGAACAGCTGCTCAATGAGCTAATTGTTTGATAAATTAATCACAATTAGGCCTTTAATTTGTAGTTAGCAGCCCTTAAAATCAGAAGTTGACTGTTATCCTCCCACTTCATAGTCTTCACTAATTAAAATCTAATGGGCCCTTATGAATACATGGGTACAAATCAAAATATATTAGTAAATACTAATTCTTGTTGAACAAATTTAATGATAGATACTAAAAAGTATAAAAAAGTAAATAGCATCTTCAAGTTGTTAATAAACTTGAAAAAAAAAAAAAACCAAGTTGAATATATAGATTTTTTTTTTGGTACAAAAGACGCCGACAAACGTCAGTTAAGTTCTCCGGACAACAATGTCATTTGCATCTTGTTCAAGCAGAGTGATTATTCTCGTAGGTGGCTCCATAAACATCGAATATATAGATTTAAGTAAACGAAAATTGTCATTTTGTTTGATAAGGAAAGTTTTCATTTAATTAATCACACAACGGAGAGAGCATCAGCATATATTATATATTCAACCGTTAAATAAAGTTTTTTGTTTTTTTGGCCATAAGCCCATAACCGTTAAATAAAGTTCGAAATACAAAATGTTAGCCTCATTTTTTAATCTTAAACTAAATATTTATAGCTAACAAAGTAGCCCTCCCTTGTATTTTTTTCAAATAAAATTTTCACAGAAAATTGTTGTTTAAGGATCATGTGGGTTTAAAGAAGAAAATTAAAAGGGCGGCTTTGCGGTCGAATTTTTTAAGGTTGACTTAATTTTCATTCCTCAAGGTCGTAGTTTTCCATTTAATTAGTTTATTTCTACTTGCAATTTGGGACAACATTTTTCTCCCTTTTCGGATGTTGTTTGATTGACTTGTTTCTTACTTTACAAAATAAACAAAAAGGGAGAGAAAACGAGTGAAATTATTTCTGTTATTTGGACGGTGCGTGGTGCTTCAAGCAGTTACAATGTACACTGATAATCGAGTTAGATTAAATGACCGAATCTCTTGTGATCTTGAAATTGTCAGCCAAATCTAATTTATTCTATTTTATTTTTTTGGTCCGACAGGCTAAGGCAATCTAATAATTTAATATATTTACAAAGTAATGGGCCTAAAGCTTTTGGCATTGAAATTATAGTGGTCCAATTGGCTTGGCCCAGCCCAGGAGTACCCACACTCCATTGAGTTGTGTGGTTTAAGGGGTTTTTTATATGGGTTTAAATATAATACAGTGGAGTTTAGTAGACTGCATAAGCGGGTCTTGAAAGGTGATATGTGAACTCTAGGGAGTAAATTGAAAATTTTAAAATTTAATTAATTCAGAAAGTAGATATGCGTTAACCCCATAACTCACTTGTGCCGTCCAAAATTCAAATTGCCGGTGTATCAAATAATTACCTTTCTCTATTCATTATTTATAATTAATCAAATATTTTTTTTTTGTACATAAGATGCCAAAAAGTCAGCTAAGCTCTCTAAATAGCGAAACCAGCTGGGTCTTGCTCCAATATGGGAAGAAGCCCATCAGACGACTCCAATAGCACCAAAAGATCCCTGTATGCTATTCAGACTAAAGTTGGCCAAAAAAAAATCTTCACAACGATTCCTTTCACGAAATATATGGATAATCTCTTTAATCCATCCTCCTCGGGTCAAAGTCAAGGCCTCCCGTACAAAGTGGAATTTAAATGTGAGTCGTTAATACCATTGTTCAAGAAATTAACCACTACACTAGCATCCAACTGGACAATCACATTCGTCAATCCAATAGACTTGGCGAGTCGCAAACCTGATACCCCAGAGTTCTGGGGTGAGACTATCCGTGATGCCATTGATTCGTTGATAATTATCACTAATGGAATGACTAAACTACCATTTTTCCCCTTAAACTTGTAGCGTTTAGACGTTTTGCCCTCTGAACTTCGATTTTGGACATTTTACCCCATGAACTTCAATTTTGGGACGTTTTGCCCCCTCAGTCTAACGGCACCGTCAAGCCGCTGACCACGTCAGTATCTTGACGGTGCCGTTAGGTTGAAGGGGTAAAACGTTCCAAAATTGAAGTTCAGGGGGTAAAATATCCAAAATTGAAGTTCATGGGACAAAACGTCCAAACGCTACATGTTCAAAGGGAAATAATACTTTAGTCCTAATCCTAATGGAATATATTCATAATATAACATATATAGGGTGAAAAAAATGCAAAAATCACGATCTTCCTTTAGTAAGACTTCATGTCTTAAAAATGGGAAAAATAATAGGAGAATTTGTCCTCCTAAAAGATCTAACACAATTCAACTTTGAATTAGTCATGACTAATATGATTATTAGATACCACAAGTTTATACTATGTAATTTATATATATAGGTGAGATGAGATTGATTGATAGATATAAGTATATAACAGTAATTGAAATTGGCATAAATGCCACTTTGCACCCATAAGTTTGTACGGACTGTCACTTTGCCCCCAACTTTTTTATTTTGACCAAAACGCACCCTAAAGTTTTATTTTTGTGGCACTTTGCACCCTCCGTCATGGTAGGACAAACGATTCTATCACGGTGTCCGACGTGGCACGCCACGTGTACCAAAAAGTGACATGTGGCATGTCACATGTACCAAAAAGTCGTGCCACATGTACCAAAAAGTGACACATGTCACGCCACGTGTACCAAAAAGTGATACGTGGCATGCCACATGTTTCAAAAAATGGCACGTGG
>AWWV01011747.1:0-41841 GCA_001974805.1 Corchorus capsularis | reverse complement strand
TTTTTCTTTTTAAAATTTCCTTCCATTGGCGGTATGGGGGATGCCCCTTTTTAATTGGACCATTAACTTACCCCTTTCCCTTTGTCTGATTAGGAGGTACTATATTTAGGATTGGGAGAATTGTGAGAGAGGGAGAAGGGTGGGTTTTTTTTGGAGTTGATACTTGATACAAAGTTTGACGCATAATTCAAGCTCAATCCCAAGATTCTAGCTCAAAAAAAAAAAAATTCAAGCTCAATCCTTGTTATTAATACACCAATTCTATTTCCATTCCAAGATCCCAAATCTTCTGCCCATTTACTCCCTCTCCATTTGCAAGGACTTTCTCTATATTTTTAAAGGCATAAATGCCACTTTGCACCCTTAAGTTTGTACGGACTGCCACTTTGCCCCCAATTTTTTTATTTTGACCAAAACGCATCCTAAAGTTTTATTTTTGTGACACTTTGCACCCTCCGTCATGGTAGGACAAACGATTCTATCACGGTGTCCGACGTGGCACGCCACGTGTACCAAAAAGTGACATGTGGCACGCCACATGTACCAAAAGTGACACGTGTCACGCCACGTGTACCAAAAAGTGACACGTGGCATGCCACATGTTTCAAAAAATGGCACGTGGCATGCCACGTGCACAAAAGGATACATGCCACATGTCATTTTTTGTCCACGTGGCATGCCACGTCGTACGCCGCGATCGATTTGTTTTGTCCTACCGGACAGAGGGTGCAAAGTGGCACAAAAATAAAACTTTAGGGTGTGTTTTGGTCAAAATAAAAAAGTTAGGGGCAAAGTGGCAGTCCGTACAAACTTAAGGGTGCAAAGTGGTATTTATACCAATTGAAATTAGTAGAAATAGTAGTGTCTGTAGTGAAGAGATCATTGATAACAAATCAACAATGTGATGACCAATAACATCATTATAAATTAAATTAATATTTGATTATTAGTAAGAAGTCAGCTATATAATTTATTAACTAATTTTAATTGAAAGTCAGCCATATATTTCTTTAAACTTAAGTATTGCTCATATATTATACTATTTGATTCGTTGAGTGATCGGCGGCATGAAGCAGCAGAAAATTTAAACAAAGGGCGGCAGAGGAAATGAGCACAATACATCTAATCTAAAGTCTACCAACAAGTTTTTGACATTAATTAATTAAATTTAATTTGACATAATCCAACCCCTTAATCCCACCAGCTTGTCTATATAAAGCACAGCAGATTTTATTCACTTTGCAATATATCTGAAACAACAAACCGAGAAACAAAAAAACATTTTCGAAGCAGAAAAATTAAGCTCTAACAATGGCAGCAGAATCAACCATGAATCTACCAGTCATTGATCTTTTTGGCGGGAATGTAAAGCCTGGAACCGCCGCTTGGGTCTCCAAATGCGGCGAGGTTCGCCGGGCGTTGGAAGAATTCGGTTGCTTTTTAGCAACTTACGACGGAGTTTCTTCACAGATTCAGGACAGAGTCTTCAACTCTGTTCAAGAACTGTTCCATCTTCCGACAGAACAGAAGATTCGGAACACTTCTCAAAAGCCTTATTTTGGTTACTTCAAACATCCGTCGATTCCTCTCACTGAAAGCATGGGCATTGATAACCCAACGATTCTTGAAGAAACTCAGAGTTTCACAGATCTCATGTGGCCAAATGGGAACCAAAATTTCTGGTACATTTCTTTATAATCTCGTAGAATTTAAATTTTCAAAATTCAAACCCCATATTTTATGCTTATAGTTTCTTTTTTTACATGTTCAGTCAAAGCATATACGCATACTCGAATCTGGTTTCGGAATTGGACAGAAGAGTGAAAAGAATGGTGTTTGAAAGCTACGGCGTAAAAAATCGCTACGATTCCCATATCAAATCAACAGATTATCTTCTTCGACTCATCAAATACAGAGTACCCAATGAGGACGAAATTGAAAACTTTGACGATGGATGTCCTCACACTGACAAAAGTTTCATGACGATTCTCCATGACAATCAAGTTTCAGGTTTACAGATAAAAACAAAGTCTGGAAATTGGGTTGACGTTCAACCCTCTGGTTCCATGTTCATTGTAATGGCTGGCGATGCTTTCTTGGTAATAATTAATTAATTACTTCATTAATTAATTAATCTCCTATTTGATTACAGTAATTTTTATTAGTTGACGATAAAATCTGATGTGAATTGGGTTGTTTTTGTTATTAGGCATGGAGCAATGGAAGAATACAGTCGCCGATTCATCGTGTGATTATGAAAGCTAAAAGGGAAAGATATAGCCTTGCCTTCTTTTCTTTTAGCGGCGAAACGGTGCAAACGCCGGCGGAACTTGTCGATGAATCTCATCCGTTGATGTTTAAGCCGTTTGATAATATGGACTTGCTCCGCCTCTTTTCGCTTGATGATGTTCAGAAATATGCCAAATCTTTTCCTCACGCCAAATGCGGAGCCTGATCACTGACCAGTGACCACAATATATTTTCTTGATACTCTAAAATCTCAAATATGATGAGGGAAAGGCTTGACTAGCTAATTAGTTTGATTTGATCTAACTAAAATCTTCTGTTTGATTGTTAATATCCACACTCGTGATTATTAGATTTTTGTTTGGTTCTTAGGTGGATTTTCTTTGTCCCTTGTAAAACTTTTAATTTGTAAAGTGTGACATGTAAACTAGAGAAGTGTAACATTTTAATTAATTTTAATTTGTAAATTGCTCATGATTCGCAAGTTGGGGAGACATTGATGAAAACCAAGAATCCATATGCATTGTTAGTAGTTTGAAGATTCTAATTTTAACAACATTTTTCATTTCAAATAAGCTTTTTTTCCCAAATAATATACTCCATGATGGAATTGTTCTTTTAACCTACATATGCAAAGGAACAAATGAAATCATCTCCTTAATTCAAGAAGAATGGTGGGTAAAGAAATGTGGCATGTATATTGAGAGAATGTCACTGCAATTTTTTGGCGAATTTCACTCAAAATTATAGATTTGAAATACCAATGATGAATAGTCTCTTGTTCATGGGATCTCCTTTATTGAAAGTGATATTCAGATTAGGTCAGAGGAACCCGATTCTCTTAAACAATATTTAAAATTCTAATTTTGTGAATTGAAAAGTAGACGCTATACTAGTTTCATCCTGTTTAGATTTAACACGGTTCAATTTCAAATTACTCAAAATCCAATATGACTATGTGGAAAATGATGTATTTGGACATCTAACTTAAAGGTGTAAATTGCATACTTTCTAAGCCAAATGTACCAAACAGTTTTTGAGAAGTTATTAAAAAGTTAAATAAAACCTCAAATTAATCATCAAAAAAGAAACTCAAATCTTCCAACTCCCAAATAATAGTTGATGGATCATTAATGATGAAAAGCCCTAATCAAAATGGGTTTAAGAATTTGATCAAAAAAGCCTTTATCATTTGATGCTTATGGGCCCATGTCCATTAACTTCATTGGGCCTATTTTCCTTTCACCTCACTTCACTCTTTGAATAAATCTCAAATCAGAATCTTCCATAATGACATGGCAAAAATCTAAAGCAACCACGTCATCTTCTTCCCCCCTCTTTCTCTCCCTCTCTCTATTTCCATTTTCCCTTGAACGAGAAGCGAACGTGAATAGCACTCATTCAATCATGTGTTAAACAAATCGACGGTCCAGATAAGATCACAGGGCCCATCATCATAATCGGTCCCACTTCCCCATGTTCCTTTGAAACCACCACTCCCTCCTATTTATACTCCTCCTCGGTTCAAACTTTCCTTCGCGAACCAAGCGAGAACAGAACAGAAATTTTCTCTCATTTTGAAGAATTTTCTGAGAAAATCGGACGTTAAAAGAAATTAAAAAAAAATTGAACTCTTGATTAGATCAGCGAAAATGTCGTGGCAATCTTACGTCGATGATCATCTGATGTGCGAAATCGAGGGCGGCGGCGGCAATCATTTGTCCTCCGCTGCCATCATCGGCCACGATGGCAGTGTTTGGGCTCAGAGCGCCAATTTTCCTAAGGTATTAATCGTTTTAAATTGTTTTCATATACTGTTTTATTTGGATCGGTTAGCTAATTAGTTAATCACGTGGATCTGATTTTTGTTTGATTTAATAATTAATTGTTGATTTATCCATTTTAATATTCACACGATTCGTCTTCTTTAGTTGATTACTAGACAATGTGATTATTCCAATACTAATTTATCTATTTATAAATAAAAACGTTGGATCTGCATTGCTTATGAAATGTATGTGTTCACTATTTTTGATTTTGAGTATTCACTGATCTGCATTTGTTCTGATCTCATTCATGTATGAAAAATGAAATTTAAGCTATAATCTGAGGAATGATGAGATGTTTTTGTTCCATTTCATCATTCGGATGTCGATTTCGTGGAAATGATCACCGTATCTACATGTGGCATTATCATAATCATGAGTTGATTACGAGCGTAATTAGTGACTACTCATTGGATCATTCTGTTCTAATTGATTTTTGGTATTTTGTTTATTTGCAGTTCAAGCCTGAAGAGGTTATTGCAATCATGAAAGATTTTGATGAACCTGGCTCTCTTGCACCGACTGGACTGCACCTTGCCGGAGCCAAGTATATGGTAATCCAGGGAGAGCCTGGAGCTGTTGTTCGTGGGAAGAAGGTGAATTATTGCTCTTTTCCATCATCATAGTTATCACTGATTCTATTGAATCGGTCTATGCATTATTATTATTATGCTTAATAATTTTTATCTTTTCATGATCTCAATTATAAAACACATGTAATGTAGTATGTAGAGTTTCATGGGAGCTAACATGTGGGACCCAATGATTTCATCCAGCCTTGATTTGGTAGTCACTAAACAGCCCAAACCAAACACATGGATGACAAATTTGCTTTTAACTTTACCTTTTTCAAGTTCTATTCCTAAAGTAGTTTTGTTAACAATTTCGATCATCCATTATTCTAGAATTTATCATTATGATCATTTTTATGAGTAGATAATCTACACCCAACTATGGCGTGATTTGTGTTTTTTGTAGCTTCATATAATATGGTGTAAACAACAGGAAATTCCATCATTGGCTAGTGGTTCCTCTTCCTCGTATATATATCAATGAAGTTTTCTGTTTATCATATTGAATATGAATCTTTCTTGAACTAAAGAAATTCTTGCTTTTCTAATTATTGGGATTCATTTTGTGCAGGGCGCTGGTGGCGTGACTGTGAAGAAAACAGGCCAAGCTTTGGTTTTTGGCATCTATGAAGAACCAGTGACTCCAGGGCAGTGCAACATGGTTGTTGAGAGGTTGGGAGATTACCTTGTTGATCAGGGTCTGTAGGCCTCGAGCTCTCACCCCCACCTGGTTAATTTCCTATATTTGCCTTTTCGGTTTTGGGCTTGCAATCTTTTCTTCCATAGCCATGAATTTGGCATTGAAGTTTTTTCGGGAGTTGATGAAAATAATTATGTGAAGACACAAAAATGAATTTTTGGTTTGATAGGATTTTCTTTTTTTCTTTTTATTAATTTTTTTATTGGTTATCATCAAGTTATGTGTATTCATTCTCCCTGCTGTTTTGGCTCCAGTGGAGTTTGCCTTCTGTTTCTGAACCACTACAAATTGTTCTTTGAATATATCTATGATATTAATTATGCTATTGTTGAATCTATTTTTTGATATTATATCTTCATTTGCATAGAAATCTTAGAGATTATGATGATGTGATTGAAATTTCCAAGTCTTCTATAATGGTGAGAGGCATCCAACTAAAGTAGAATTTATAGGGCATAATTTCATACATGTCATATAGAATTAGTAATTTTGCCAACGAATTAAGCAACTCCTTTTTTTTTGTTTGCTTAGATCTTTAGTCGAATTCGAATAGGATCTTTACCCGAATTCTAATAAGAAAATCATCAAATTACTGAAATTTCGCTTTCAAAACAAATTAAGAGCATATATATATATATATATATATAATTTTTTCCGTAATAACAAGAACTGGTCAATTTTTAATCTACGGATCAAATCAGTAAAATTGTGCTTGGGACAAACACAAATGACTTTTTTTTTTGGCCAAACAAACACAAATGATTGAAATTGGAAAAACTCAAGACAGTGAAAATGAAATTTCCTCAAGTTATGTATTTGTTGCGTAACACGTTTCAATTAAAGATACTATATTTCAAACAAATAATTCACATTTCACCATCATAATTCATAAACAAACTTTTCCAAATTTTATATATTTTCAGAAAAAAAAATATATATTTAGCTCTGGGCTTCCAGCATACAAGCGAATAGCCCATGTGTAACCCTTTTCAGTCCAATTCTGTGCATGGACTCCTTCCTTTGAATTAGGCTTCCTGGGCGTGTATCACTAAACTGCCCTATATATATATGTCAAACCCTAGCAAGCGCCTCACTCTCATCAAGCGGCTAAGATCTAGTTCATCAGGTAATATACTCTACTCTCTCTCCCCTCTTTGCCTCTGATTTAAGTTTCTTGTGATTTTTAATGCTGGAAATGGTAACGTGATTTTTCTTGTCTCTCTCAAATCACAGGATAAAAACGCGAAATTCAAAGGATTTTGGAGGTAAGATCTTCTTAATCACTATATATAATATACCTCTTTAATTGACCGAGATATTAACATTTGTTTCTAAACAAACAAAAAATTGAAAAGAGGGAAATGATTGATTTTATTGCTAAACTCTTCACTCCTTGGATTTGGATTTGTAGTAATATGGGAGAAGCAAGTGACAGTGATTCTAACGAGCAAGGAGGAGAGACTGTTAATCCTTACAAATGCAGCTTTAACACTATTGGCATGGGAGGAGTTGGTAAGAAAATTTGTTTAGGTAAGTAATTTTTATCAAATCTTTGATTTTTTTTTTTCCATGTTGCGATTTTCACTGAATTAACCATGCTGTGGTCTTCATGTTTTTACTCAGATCTTGATCATTTCATGCTCATTTCAAATATAAATTTTTATCTAAAAAAGATATTGTTTGCTTGCTATATCTCTATGTATTTGATGATGTATTTGTTTTGTAGTAATATTGTGATAAATAATGTCATGTATGTATTTGTTTTGTACGGAATATTGTTTGCTCGCTATATCTGTATTTGATGTTGCATTTGTTTTCTTGGAATATTGTTTCCTTATATCTTACTTAAAATTTACTTAAAAATTTGATGTATTTGTTTTGTAGATGGAAACTCTTTCGACCTATAGAAACGTTCTTGAATGCAGATAAAGTTACTCCTTCACGTCATCAATTTGAACACATCCTAATGATGAGCTAAAGCACTGGCCCATCCTTGCAGCATATTTTGAAAGCCTGTTTTGGACTAGAACTACATTGTCAGGGAACTGGTTGCGTTGCTTATAGGAGTTGTTCATAGGAGTTGTTCAGGAATTCGAGGTAACAATATGGAGCAGATCTGTTCGGTGGTGGAGGGGCAGATAGGGAAGATAATGTCAGAACTCCATTCTAAGTTGTAGTCGGACTGGTTGTCTAAATTGTAGTCTTCAAGAATTGTAGTCTTCAAGATGTGTTCGGTGGGGGTAGATAGGGAAGATAATGTCAGAACTCCATTCTAAGTTGTAGTCGAACTGGTTGTCTAAATTGTAGTATTCAAGATCTGTTCGGTGGGGGGCAGATAGGGAAGATACTGTAAGAACTCCATTTTAAGTTGTAGTCGGACTGGTTGTCTAAATTGTAATCTTCAAGAACTACGGGTTGTGTTGGAGCATTCAACAACTCCTTTCGAAAAAAACTTAACGCTTATGCTTCATGTAAGATTTCAACAAAACCAATCTGTTCATCTTCCGCCCGCCCAAAAGAGTATTGAATCAATATATCAATTAGCAACCTTATTCAATGGATAATCAGTACCATTCTTTCGTTCTTCTTCTCATCCTATTCAAACTTGTCTACATGCCTTACCTTAAGATTATGGATGTTCTATGTTCCTTTGTAACCTTACAGATCACTATTACAGGATAGGTTCTTTTTAAACCTTAAAAATATGTCAGAAATATGTTCTTTTGTAAACATAAGGATATTCATTTGTAACCTTAAAAATAGTTAGAAATATGTTGTTTTGTAACTTTACAAATTTGTACTATGAAATTCTGACCTTTCACATATGTTCTTTTGTAACCTAAAAATATGGTACAAATATGTTCTTTGTTTTTTTTTGTAATCCCTGTACTTGTTAGTAGGGGTGTTCCTCGTTGGTAACTACCGACCCAAGTGATCGTAGTTGACAGAATCGACGCTCGTCAGCTCGTTTCCTCGGCGACGGCCGGTTGGTCGATTGTTACCGACGGTAAAGGAGGAAAGTCGGGGCGGTTTTCGGCATTGGGTTTCTTGGATGAAACCCGACTGATATTATATTTAATATACTTCTATATATGTATATATTTAATATAACCTAGCTCTTTGCCCTTCCCCTCCGTCTTCCCCATTGAGTCGTTCCCATCTTTGATGCCTTAAGCAATCGATTCTTGAATATCGAAAGCTATGCCTCTAAAGCTAGGAAAAGTGTATTAAGATCCCTTCCTTTATGGAACTTGTCATGGTCTTCACCTCTTCTAAGATCCTCCTCAAAGAACCCAATTGCCTGCAAATTGAGTTCCTTCTCCTTAACTCTAATTCAACGGTTGTTGTGGTTCGTGATCTTCATGGACAATTCCATGATCTTTTATTCCTCTTAGAAGATGCTGGATTTCCTAACCAAAATTGTATCTTTGTTTTCAATGGGGATTATGTCGACAGAGGTGCTTGGGGTCGAGAAACTTTCTTACTCTTATAATTATTTAGCCTGGAAGGTATTTCCAATTTTGCTCACAAATTTCCTTAATTTTCATGTCATTGAAGTTTTCTTGTTATTATATTTATCAAATTCTAATCTTTTGTGTTGTAACCGAAAGGCTATGGAAACCGACTAACCGACTGAAACCGACTTCGGTCGGTGGTTGCCGGTTTCTATACCTTTCGGTCGGTGGTCGGTGATCATTTTCAACTTGTCAGTTTTCCAAAATTCCAGAATTTCACAAACCGAGCCGACCGAAATCAACCGACGAACACCCCTACTTGTTAGCGTTGATTACATATATAAAAAAGAGTGTCCAAAAAAGAGTGTAATCCCCTCGCCTCGCTACCTCGCCCCTTTTATTACATATATAAAAAAGAGTGTAATCCTCTCGCCTCGTTACCTCACCCCTTTCCCTATAAAAGTCATCAATTAGTGATTTGGAAGGTGCAGGAAAGACATCCAATATTTTGGTCGAGATTACCACTGTTCATTGGATCCAAATATTTGAAGGCGTAATATCCAATTTGGGTCTAAACCTTTCCCAACTTACTCAATTTGAGGCTAAACCATTAAACTGAATCAAACTGAGTCTAAACCATATTAAAATGCACCAATTTCGGTCTAATTTGACGTGGCACTGACGGTGAAATGCACGCATGTTACTAACGGTCTAATTTGATGTGGCACTGACGGTGAAATACACGCGCGATAGTAACAGCATGACTTGGCACTACCGATATGGAAAATATTGTTTTTAATTTTATTTAATTAACAATTGAATAAATTTGCTTTTTTCTGTTTTTAGGCTCAAATAAACCAATTTTTGAAGTGTTTAGGTTCAAATTGAGAAACTTTTGAAAGGTTTAAGCTCAATTTGGTAATTTGACAAAATGGAAAATATAAGTTGTAGTTCAATTAATTGCAGTTTCACGCGTCTCATCGACGCGTGCATTTCACAACCAACTCTCCGTCAATTTTAGGCTCAAATTTGTACATTTTGATAAGATTTAGACTCGATTTGGTTCAGTTTAAAGGTTTAGCCTCAAATTAAGAAAGTTGGGAAAGGTTTAGACCAAAATTAGACATTTGGCCAATATTTAAATGCCTGTGGATATGGGTGATGGCATTTAACATTTCATGTATGTTATTATTTAACCAGTGCCATTCATTTTAATGCTTGATTCTAAATGTTGGCATTCATTTTGATTATTGGCATCTATGAAGAGCCCGTGACTCCAACATGGTTGTTGAGAGAGGTCCGGGGATTACCTTGTTGATCAGGGTCTGTAGGCCTCGAGTTCTCACCCCCAGCTGGTTAATTTCCTATATTTGCCTTTTCGGTTTTGGGCTTGCAATCTTATTTCATGATGATGTGATTAAAAACTCAGTTCCATCATTTTAGCCCAACCCACAGCCCAAAAATATTTTAAATGGGCAAGGGGCATGATTGTCATTACGCATCAGGGTTTTCACTCTCAAGGCCAAAAACCCTAATTCGCCTCCTATATAAATTTACAAACAAGACATGCTTGCCTGCTTGGAGTCGCTTATCAATTAGTATCATGTTTTCCATCGTCTCTCTCTGTTTTTTTTTTTTTTTTTTTTTTTACATTTTTATTTTTTTTTTAAATTGATTTCTGAGTTCTGTAAATAAGTTAGTTTGGTGAGGTGAGCAGGGATAGTGTGTATCGACGTAGTGCAAAATAAAAATGCACTCTGATCGAAAGAGTTCCCTGCAAAATCCATCTTAGGGGAAGGTGGGCAGTTGTGCTTCATTCCACCATTGATTTGTCAACAATCATCTTCCCCACATTCCAAATTTTCCTTTTTTTTTTACTCTTGTTGTTAATGTTTTGATTGAATGATCCAAATCCAAAATCTCAACCTGTAAAAATAGTCGACAAAATTTGTATGTTATTAGCGCATCCATCTGCAATTTTTAGGGGAAAAAAATTAAAGTTAGGAAGATTGGGAAAAAAAACTAAAAGAATGGTGGGTTGGAACTTGGAAACTTGAGAGTGCAAAACCCCAACGATATCTGGGCTTTGTTATTGGGCTCTTAACGTGAAAGTAATAGTCTTGGCCCTTTAAAATAAAAATAAAATTAATTATAAATAAATTGTAAATATATATATTTAAGAGTATTTGAATTTAATTCTGTTAGGTTATTGGAAATTCTAAGATAAATGTAAATGTATGTTCTAAGATGACACATTCTAAGTTAAAACATTTGTTGCAAATTTTATTACATGTATGTATATACCGTATATGCCTTTTTATAAGTTTGAAATTTCAAACACAAGTTACAAGGCACTAAAAATGCAATTGCTGAAAAGATGGACCGGAGATCGACAGGAAAAACTTAGAATTAAACCGATCGGTTGAATCGGTTTTGGGTTTGAATTCCGGGCCGATTTTCTCGACATTGTGAAAAGACCATGATTCTATTTTTAAATTAAAAATACTCGTTACGAAATTAAAAATACTCAAGGAAGAATAAATAGTAATTCACCATTATAAACAAGCTTTTACAAATTTTATAAATTTTCAGATAAAAAGAAAAAAGCTGATTGTTAGGTTTGGGCTTCCGGCATACATGCTAATAGCCCATCTGCAACCCATTTCAGCCCAATTCTGTTTACGACTCCTTTGAATTAGGCTTCTTGAAACTCTATATATATGACAAACCCTACCGGGAAGCGGCTGAGATTTTTCTCAGGTACTCTCCTCGCCCTCCGTCTTTGCTTCCGATTTAAGTTTTTCTGTTGCTTGTGATTTGTCATGCTGAAAATGATTTTTCTTGTCTCTCTCAAATCACAGGATAAAAACGCGAAATTCAAGGATTTTGGAGGTATGATCTTCTTAATCCTCATATAATATAACCTTTCTAATTTGCCGAAAGAGAGAAAGGATTGATTTTATTGCTGAACTCTTCACTCGGATTTTTTGGAGTAACATCAAAACACTACACCATTGGCATGGGAGATTTTGTATTGGCGAAAGACGGGAAAGGGAAAGGGAAAGGGAAGGCTGAGAAAGGGGATTGGGACTGGAGAAGTGGCCAGATTGTATCTCCTTTTTCTTGCTAGTAAAGCTTGGGTGAACTTTTAAATTGAGATTAGTGGAATGCATAGCAGTATAGCACCCTTGTGCAATATCCTATTTCAATAGCATCTAGAATTTGGGTGAAGTTTGTTGATTTCACTTCATTCAAACCAAACGGTGGGTTCTTTCTTTGAATTTGTTGCGAATTTAGGTGTTTGCTCCACCATTGGAGGTGGTGTTCACGGTGACTGCACACTTGTGCAATATCCTGTTTCAATAGCAGCTAGAATTTGGGTGAATTTAGGTGTTTGCTCCTCTGTTGGGTTCAAAAGTTTAAAAATTGAAAACTAAGGAAACTATTGAAACTGAAAATGAAGAACAAAATAAAACAGAACAGAAAAATGAAAAGAATAGAGAGTTTTTGGTTGAAATGGCTGTAAAAACAGCACAGCTTTGTTTTGCATTTCATTTCCTCTTATAGAGGGTAAACTTACAAATGGATTTGACAGGCTTTAAAGTGATTAAAAGTTGCAGGATAAGAGAAGATAATTGGATTACAGCAATTTCCAACAGATTTAAAATGTAATTGGATTAAAATGAAGGCAAGCAGCTGGAGATAATCCACTTGCATACTCAGCTGCTAGCTTAGACTTCAACTTGATCTTTCACTTGCAAAAGGGTAAAAGAAGGCTTCTCATTGGTTGAAAGGGGTTGCAAACTCTCTGCCAATGTGAACTTAGGCAGCAGCAATTTGCAACTTGAAAATTGTTCAAACTAACTTAACTGTCAAAGTAGTTTTGTTCAACTAACTTCAACATCCTCCATTGGAGGTGGTGTTCACGGTGACTGCACAGGTAGGAAGTGATGACAGACAGAATAAGTTCATTTGCAGAAAAGATGTCATGGTACATATAAATGAGGTCCATAAGATTAGTGTTTTGTTGCAGACTATGTTTACATAACAAATTTCGAACAAAAAGTCACCATGGTGATTCAACAATCATGCGAACAACTCCACTCTAGCTGCCATATTTTTTTTTTTTCTCTTGTGATATGCTTCAAAGTTCAGGTCCAAGTGTTGTAATGCCTCTAAATTCTTCCATTATATTAAGACCAAATTATTTGGCAAAGCTCGCCTCATGAAAGATAAAGCCTATGATCAATGCTACTGTCACCATTATCATGGCCGAAGCCTCCAATCCAGTCGCCATTTTTCATCCCGAAACAGTCTCCCTTCAGTTTCAATGTTCTTATTATGATCCCAGCTACCATCATTGCTCTGCCCAGATGACTTGAAACTTGTCATCAATCTATAATGTATATATGATATATCCCAAACAGCCTCTGGAGGAGAAGATAGTGCAAGTTCTGCGTTGTAGGATTCTGGTGGGATGTCTTTGGGCCAATTTTGAAGTTTCTGAAGCTACCTTACCCAGTTTTTAATGGGCCTTTCAATGGCATCCACAACAAAATCTTTCCTTCCATGTTCAATTTGTTCATGTTCAGTAATTTTACCATATAATATATAATTTCTTCTTACGTTAACCTAATTTTTTTTTATCATAATCTCTAGATTTCTGAAAGATCATAATCTTTGTTGGTTATTGTTTCGAAAGCTTTTTCAGATATATATGGATTTTTTCATCCCAGTATAATGTACCTTTGTTGTTGTATGCTGCTCTAGTTTAATTAACGGTTGGATCGAGGTAAATTGCTAGTATATAGTAATATATAATTTTAATATTATAATTATTCTAGAAAAACAAAACAACGTTAATATTGGACACGATTTTGACCAAACAGTGAGATATTAAAGAAAAAATAAAAAAAAGTACAAAGAATTTAAGAGTGTGGTTATCACAGGGTGGGCTTTTTTATTGGGCTCTTAACCCAATATATGAAAGCAATATTCTTGTTCCTTTAAAATAAATAAAATTAATCATAAATAAATAACATATTTAAGATTATTTGAATTTGCCATCACGCATTCGGCCTGGTGGTAGAGTACTGGACTCTTAGTTCCAGCCTATCTAGACCATGGGGTCTTAGGTTCAACTCTCACGGAATGTGAGTTTATTTGTAATTTGTTTATTTATGTATTTGGTAGGTAGGTAGTTATTTATGGGCATAGAGATTTATTTGAATTGTAATGAGATTTCATTGGGTTTATTTGTTGGCTCATAGATTAATGTTTCAGTAATGTGTTAATCATGTAGCGGTGTACGGGTCTTCCTGTACGTTTGTAATCCAAATCAAGAAATGAAAATGATTTTTTCCTAAAAAAAAGATTATTTGAATTTAATTATGGCGAATAAAAAAGAATTTAATTTTGATCTTCAAAAATTAACTAATCTAATTAGATTACAAATGGACCATCTTTAGTTAGCCATGTAAATTTTAAAACAAAAAAAAAGTGAAGATAAGAAAGGGTTAGTTTACTTCTAAACTCTTTTGGTCCGAGATTTTTTTTAAAAAAAAAGTATTTTCTTAAAAGAATTTAAGAAAAAGATAAATTTATAAATTTTTATTATAATAATAATCATATTATTATCATATTTATATTATTTTAGTATTATGAAAAAAAAGAAAAAAAGAAAAGGTGTATATATATAATTTAATTGTTATCATATTAGTGTAGCAACTTGCATTGTAGATGGTTTTGCATGTAAGGTAGTGTGATGATAGATAATTATGCCGATCTGTCAACTATTGTAAACTTGAAAAGCTTGAGAGCGAAAGGAGAGGAACCCCAAAAACCAAAAAAAAAAAAATGGAAAAGATGTGGACTGCCATGGCTATCAAAATAACTTTGGGCTAAATTGAGTGGAAATGTCATGGAAATTGGACCCCCCCAAAACACACAAAAAAAAAAAAATTCATCATGTTCATGTTCATGTTCAACTCAACTTCTTATAACCAAAATCCTTGTGTTGGGACAATTGGGTACCATTTTTGATAGAGAAATATATTGAGGTGGTTGTTTCGACGAAGTTCCAACTTGTTTCTAATTACGTGGGGAAAGGATGAGAATATAAATAAGATGATATGATAAAATTGAAAAAAGTGGTGAGTGAGACTTTGTGGGCGTGGGGGTTGTATTTGTATAGATGAAGATTGAAGATTGAAGAACGATCGTGTCCCCCAATTTCTACCACACATTTCATTATCATCATAAGGATTATATATTAAGGATCTTACCTTCTTTATTTATTAGCCACCTTCCTCGAGTTGCTGTCTATCTGCCCTAGCTTTGCTTTACTAGCTACCAATTTTATGAGGAAGAAGGAATCTTCTATCTTAAATTTAATTAGTCTATCAAACTTTATCTTACACCTTGTTAGAATTGATCATAGTTTTTTTTTTAGAACAATTGATCATAGTTAATTACCTTGCAAATAGTTGTATTAGTTATCCATGTATATATATATATTAAGTTATTAACAGATCATATGAATTACTTTAGTATCTTAATTTTTATTTTGTCATTAATTTGTCTTCATTCTCTTAATTTTTAGTTGATCAACTCATTTAAATTTATCAAGAAAAACGGTTTGAGATATATTGAGGAATTGTACATCCATTTATTTAGAGACCCAATCTTGACCAACATTTTTGATTAATCTGTAACAAAATAAGAGTATATATGCACAAGTTTTTTCTTTGTCACAATTAGTAAACATTTGACCCATAATTATTACAATTAAAAGGTCTTGAATTGAAAATACACCTTTGATTGAAAGCAGCAGATTTTGAAGATATTAGATTTAGCTAGATTCGTAGATCAGCAAATGCAGCACCAAACTGGGTTGCTACCCAATTTTTTGAAGATGTGCATGAATAATTGGGTACTTTTATCACATCAATTCTTTGACTTTTATCTTAGATAAGGATAGACTTCCAGCTCCTGATCTTTTATAGTTTTTTTTCCCCTCTGGTTTAAGGAACAGAGAACCTGGTTTTGGTTTTCTCTTACTCTTATATTGACTTGTATCAATACAAATCTTTTGTTTCTGGCTAAAAAAAGAAAATTGAAAATACACCTTTAATTGTATGTCCTTTTTTTTTTTTTACATAAAACTTAATATTATGTCCTTATTTGAGCATTCTACAATCTACCAATTGTAATAATATTATAATTTCTTCATCTGCCATGTTAAGGCCAACAGATGATAAACTAGTATTTGTCATACTGCCAAAGACCGGGGAGTTTCACATTGATCTATTTGAGTCAAAGATTAGATAAGTATGCATGCTATACACACCATATCACAAAAAGAAATAAATAAATGTTAAATCATAAAGAAACCACAACTATGAATCATGCCATCTTTGAATTTTTTTTAAAAAAAAAGGAAAGAAAAATAAAATAAAAAAAAAATCTTGATATGAGCAACACAATTTGATTCTCTCCACAAGAAAGGTTTGAATTTTGATTGGAATTGTAGACATCATGTGTGGTTGAAAACTAATTTGCTTATGAAGATTCAATTTTGGACCAATTAATATATGTTCCCTGTTAGGGAACTTGGAAGTCGATATACCTAATGTGTATATCCTTCCTTTTTTCTCTTTTTCTTAGAATTATTATTCTTCCTTTTTGGAAAAATAGGGCTATCCATCGAAAGATTGACATCTATATACCAATTATTTATACTTATACATACATTTAATTAATTGATTATACTTTATATTATAATAATATATATTGTATAAGTTTATGCATACCCACCTTTAACTTTTTCCCCTCTTTGTTGAAAGTAATCTTAATTTGTTAGAACTTAGTCAACATATGGCAAAAGGCATAGATATGAAATATTTGGACATTGGGTAACCTCAATATCTATATATCTAACTTAATTTCTCCCAAAAATATTAAGCATTTTCTAAATAATTGGTATTAAGCATTTTCTCAATATATCAATTGGTTCCGGGGCCAAAACAAAATAAACTCAATTGGTTCATATTATTATTCTTTTATTTTTTGCAATATAATAATTATTTTTTTTTATCTTTTGCACAAAATTTAATTACAATGGAATGTATGTGTGTGTGAAATAAATATAACAAATAATGTGAGATTTTTTTTGGCCAAAAATAATGTGAGATTATATATATATGCATAACTTAATAAGCACGTATATATATGTTCTATTTTTCGATTGGATAAGGAATAGTATTTAAATCTATAATTAGTAGAATACGTCATCAAGCATGTCTATCTTTATAATTTAGCATTACTCTCCAAAGACGAAATTAATATAGCAAGATAAGGTGGTTATGTATACAAAACGTGGTAACCAGTAAGCAAGTTGATATGATACTTTTGTAAGAATTTGAAATAGAATTTTTTTTTTTAGCAAAACAAATAAAATTTCACTTGTTTTCTAAAAATTCTTTGAAAATAATTAAAAGGAATTCAAGAATTATAACTCCTTAATCCTAAATAATATAGTATTATTAGTTGATCACATTTGAATTTTTTTCCCTTGTTCATTCTTAAATAAGAAGGTAGGTCACCCATAAACAATAAAATAGGCTTCTTCATTTTTTTTTTGTTATAATGAAATTTATAGTGTGAGAAATATATAATATTGAGATAGATAGTACTTCCTCCGATCCAGAATAAGTGTCACATTAGGAATATCACACATATTAAGACAATAATTAACTCATCTTAAATTTAGTAAAAAAATATTTTAAATGACCTAAACACTCCAACCTTTTTATTAATTACATTTATCTTCTCTCTCCCTAACTCTCCATTAATTATGGGTATATATAGTAAAAATACTACAAATTGTATTAGTTTTATAAGTGTGACACTTATTATGAAATAAATCAAAACTTGATTTATAACACTTAAAATGGATCGGAGGGAGTATAAAACAAGAAACCGAAATAATTTATATTAATGGTTGGATCTAGATAAATTGCTATATATAATTATTCTAGAAGAACAAAACAACATTAATATTGGACACGATTTTGACCAAACAGGGAGAAATTAATTTTAATATAATAAAGAAGAAATAAAAAATTTAAAAAAATACAAAAATTTGGGTGTGTGGTTATCAGAGGGTGGGGTGAGTCAGTGAGGATTGGGCAATGAAAGGCAATGAAGCTTATCCTCTTTATTCTTAGTACAAAATTCCAGGTCAAGCCTTAAAATATTTAAAACCCCCAATCCAAAGCAAAAGAAAAAAAAAAAAAAAACAAGATAATATCGAATCTCTGGATAAGGCAATTTCTTAATTATTTATGAACTCTACTATATTTATTATGCCATGAAAATGACTTACCTAAGCCAACTAGGCCTTTAAGTGCATGTAATTTCCATCCACCCAAAGAAACGTTAAATGTAGAAAGTTTGATTATATGACACGTGTCGTATTTATCTTTAGAAATCCGATATTCCCATGCATTTCCTTTTTATCCTTACAAAATTTTTTAAAAAAATCACGGAAATTTTGTGTATTTAGCTGTCATGTAGACACATCCTTAAAAGGTAAACCAACCTAATCCATGTATCTTTTGATGTATATCAGCATGTGATTGTTGTTTAATTTATTTTTTTATGAAAATTAATGATTTTTGGTGTTTCTCTTTGTATATATAAATCTAAATCTGTCTTCAGTTTCAGGGGTCCTAGTTTCATGGTTGTATGAACATGTGTTTTCGTTGTTAGTTTCTAAAAACTTCTAAATTTCATCAGTTTTTGGAAAAAAGAAGAAAAAAATTCATCAGATTGAAATGGCAGATGATATTCAAGGTGATGATCTGAAAGGAATGATGAAGAAGAGTGATAATGATCATCATCATCATTGCTGGATGAACATGGAAGGAATTAATCATCATCATAACATTAATGATCATGATGATGATGATGATGATGATGTAATTACAAGTTCAAGTTCTGAATCATCCATGGGGGAATTCTCAAGAACAACTACTTCTCAAGGATCAACTTCTTCTTCATCAGACTTGGTTGATGATGCATCTTCTTCATCAAATTCTTCCATCAATTCTAATAACAATAATGGACCTTTGTTTCAATTATCAGAGCTCATGGCCCAACTTCCCATCAAGTAAGTTTCTTTACAAATTTCACATCAAAACCATTCATTTTTTATGTTCATAATTCCTAGCACTCATCATGGTAATATAATCATAAATCAGACTGGGAAATTTTCAAAAGTTAACATATATAAACAAATTCAGAACTTTGGGTTATTCTTATAACTATGTTCTTATACTTGGGTGCAATTCAGAATTTTCAGTTTCCATATATTTCTTTGACAAAATGTTTAATAGTTTTTCTGTTAATTTGTGCAGGAGGGGACTTTCAAAGTATTTTGAAGGCAAGTCTCAGTCATTTACAACCCTGTCAAGTGTAAAAAGTTTGGAAGATCTTGTAAAGAAAGAAACTCCATATAATAATTACAGTAGCAGAAAGAGAATGAAGTCATGTAAAAGCTATGGAGGTGGATTGGATGGCCATAGATTGTATACACTTCCAAGGGCCACCATCTCAAAAAAAGTCACCAGAAATTCAATCCCTTCCTTATCTTTTCCGGCCAGAAGGGGCAGTTTCTTAAGCGGCGGCGCCGGTAGGCCTCCTCTTATTCCAGTACAAAAGAACTTTTCTCCTGTATCATAATAGGAACCTTCTTCTTTTTTTTTTTTTTCATTTCTTTTTGGTTATATCAAGTTGCATGGTTCATTGCAACACGGGATTTTTTTTTTTCTCTTTTTTACATTGTAGATATTATAAAGAAATTGCGCACATGGTTTAGTGATGATCAGATTAATCTATGGTTAAGAAAGTACTGTATTTTACTTGAATTTTTTAATTGGAAAGTTTAAAGGCAAAGTTCTTAATTTGTGGCTTCCGAATTTGCTTATAATTGTTAATTATATTGTGTATGACATATCTTATCTTCTTTACACAGGAGATCATCAGCTTTGATCTCCTCTCCTTTTAATTAGTTTAATTTAATTTAGAAGTAGTCATCTGCTGTATTAAAGTCTGGAATCTGGAAAATGGGGTTCAGGCATTTAGAAGCATTTGATTAAACATCTAATCATAAGAGTATAATTCATTAATTTCAAGCATTATTTTAACAAATTCAGAATCATATACACTTTGCTCCAATAGAAATCATCATCCAGCTCTTTAGATAATTCGGTAATTCCAACCTAACAAATAACAATCCTATATATGTAACTTGATAAAACCAGTGAAGGCTATATATAGTCCGGCCCTTCCCTACTCAAATCTCACAGTACACTGCAGATTTTTCACCTTAAAAATTGACTGGAACACCTGAAATCTTTTCACTTTTAAAAAGGGTATTCTTACATGGTGATCATGGATTTGGCCAAAAAAAAAAAACCATGGTGATCATGGACCAATGAGATTGTCTGTTCTGCAAAAGCATATTAAAGTCTCATATTCAATCTTTTTATTTATTTATAGCAAAATTAGGATACCAACACTGCACCTCTCTTTTTAACATTATCTGCTTCAAATGGAATCCACTTCAAAATCAGATTGGTGCATTGATACCCAAAGATAAGTTATACTAATAAGAGAATAATATAAAAAAAAAAAGTCCCTAATATCACTTTGAAGAAAGGGGGGCCAAGAACGCATATCAAGGAGAAGATATTTTATAAGGATAAGAAACATAAAAATGGCAATGTGATTGTAAAGAAATTTCAATTAGGAAATGATTATTCTTACAATGATTGAATCCTACATATTACATGATCATAGAAGGGGAACTATCCACTGTTAGATGGCAAGGCCTAACCAATTTTCAGTTCTACATTAGTCTCCCCTGGAAAAAGGGTTGCCTACATGAAACAACAGAGATGCTGTTTCTGCTATGGCGCTCAAGATTAAGAATATCAACTGTCTTCACCGGTTTGGTGGAGATGTAACTGATCGATTCCGGAGTCTGTCTGATCTCCTCAGTGTCGATGGAGTTTGGACCTCATTCCTACCTTCTCCATCCAATCCTGCCTGTTGCCACACAAACATAACAAGTTTTCAGAAAGCTTAAAGTGTTTTGGGTACATTAGGCCCTAATTGCTTCTAAAATGAAATGAAATAGTATAAGATAGCATTAGCAATCAGCAACTATGGTCCAAGATCGCAAAACAATCCTCCTAGTAACATGGAATTATGTGGCAGAACAATACTTAATAAAAACACTGAAATTGAGTCTATTCTACAAAGGGTGGTCATATTAACATGATCATTGCAAAGGAAACAGTCTCAGGGATATAATAATGCTAAAAATAAATTGAATGAAAACTTTTGATAAAAAAAACATACCGTGCTATTGTTTACTAACTCTTTCTTGAAAAGTTTCTTCTTGGCTGTCAATTTTTTGGATGAATCGGAATTAACTGGAGTGAATTCTGAGAAACTTTTTTTATCTTGAACTGTTACTGCATAAGCCTTGCTTCCCAAATCCTTTTCTAGAAAATCTGAATGGCTGTTCACTTCATTGTTTGTTGTTGTTATACCACAACTCTTACGAGCGCTACTAATTGCCCCCACCTCTAATTCACTTAGCAACTCAACTGAAGGTGCTCGTCTCTGGTATGATTCTTCAATATCTTTGTCAGCGGAGTTATCCAAGGGCAAGGTGTTCATAAGGGCATGGTGATCCTCCCTCTCAGCAGGAAGCACCAAACTTAATTTCTCATTCAGAACAGGTTCGGAAGAATGCTTATCCACCCGAGACGAGTGCTTTGATGCAATTGCCTTTCTCCACCATCCCAATACCAAAGATGCAACAATAGTGACACAGGTTAAAGCCCCAAACAAAACTTTAAGAGGCACTTTAGTTCCATGCTGGTTAGGCCCTTTGAGTAAGTTCACTTCTCCAATATTGAGACTCCCAGAAATATCAGATTTTCCCTTACGCTGTAAAATTGTGGCTTGAACCATATCCTCATGTATGGCTTCATTCTGAATTTCAATCCATGCCTCGTTTTCATCCATCATTTCTTTCTCCAAAGGATATGTTGCATCAATTGAAGTTTCCCGATGATCACTCCCATCACACAAGATACATGCTTGAACATCTTCTTCTGATACTATCACCATCTGATCATAGACTTCTCTTGCTTTCACCAATTTCTCTTCAATGACATCTTCACTTTCATTACCTTCGTTTACTCCTTTAACCTTCTCTACATCTTCAATATGTTCCCCAGTTTCTACAGTATCTAGAAACTCATGCTGCCCAGAAACTTCTTTTGTCTCCACCAATTCGTCTTCAATCATATCTCCACTTTCTCCATTTTCCTCCACATCTTCAGTCTCTACATCTTCAATATGTTCCCCAGTTTCTACAGTATCTAGAAACTCATGCTGCCCAGAAACTTCTTTTGTCTCCACCAATTCGTCTTCAATTATATCTCCACTTTCTCCATTTTCCTCCACATCTTCAGTCTCTTTCACAGTTGCTTTTTCTTCAGAAAAGTGGTCAGAAGCATATGCTATTTTACCCGATTCTTCTTCACTTAGATCCTCAATAATTCCATCTGTCTTTACTTGTTCAACCATCTCTGGAGATTCAACATGATGCCTATCCTCTATCTCCAAGGTAAGTGTTTCTCTCTTGGTGATACTTTCCTCAATACTCTTATCCAAAACAGCAGAGTTACCCGATTGGTCAGAAGCATATGCTATTTTACCCGATTCTTCTTCACTTAGATCCTCAATAATTCCATCTGTCTTTACTTGTTCAACCATCTCTGGAGATTCAACATGATGCCTATCCTCTATCTCCAAGGTAAGTGTTTCTCTCTTGGTGATACTTTCCTCAATACTCTTATCCAAAACAGCAGAGTTTAAGACCAATAAACCCTCAACAACACTCTCGGCAGTTCCATTCGAGCTATTCTGAATTAACCCAAAATCTTGTGGATGGGTTGGAGAATTCATGGAACAAATATATGCTGTCCCTAGCAACAATATGATGGACCAGAGCAAAAATTTAAACCCTTTTCTAATGATATTCCATCCCACTTCCTCCTCTGACTCCTCATCACTTTCAATATCAATTTCATCATCTTCTTGCTCCAAAACACTCCCACTTTCATCACTAATTTCCCCACATTCACAAGAAGATGAACCATCCTCGCCACAACAACTATCAGTATCATCATCAGCATCTTTGGCATTCATTTGCAGCCGCATAAAGATCTGCTTTCGCCTCCCAGGATCGTACCGTAAGAATTGAGGCCTTGGTGAAAGGTAATTGATTAATGGATCATAAGGCCCTGGCGAAGGTGTCTCATCCCTTGAATTGTATGATTTTGGTGTCTTCTTTGGACTGACTTTGGCGTCAAGATTTGGGGAAATATTCTTGTGTGAAGGTTTGGGAGTGGTCTTTGGTGAGGGTTTTGAATCAAAATTTAAGGATTTTGAGGAATGGGTATCGGAGAAATTTGACCCTGAGGATTCATTTCTTTCCGCTAAGATTTTCTTTCTTTGAAAAGAGGCCTTTGAATCAGCAGAAACAGTAGGCCACATGAAATTCTTGTTCTTCCCAGTTTCTTTATTTGGGTTCCCCAGATTCAAACCCATTTCCTGATCAATTCTATCATTCTCATCCGATCCTATTAAAAACCCCAAACCAAAAAAATTAATAAAAAGATTAAAAAAAACCCAAATACTAATTCAAAGATTCTGAATTTCATGTTCCTGTCCTGGCAATCAAAAACGGAAAAAAGAAAGAAACAGTGTAAAAAGGAGGGGAAAGTAAATTACCTTTAAAAGGACGAGTTGCAAAAGAGACTTTGTTCTTAGAACCTTTCATTTTCCTTTTCCACTTTGTGCTTTGATTGAAAATGTCTTTCTTAAAGCTTCTTTTTTTAATCGATTTTCTGTAAACTTGGAGGGAGAGGAAGAGAAAGAAGAAGACTGAAGTGAAATCAGAAAAGTGACCGTTGGGAAGTCGACGTGGATTATATATATCTTTTATTTTATTTTATTTTATTTATTTGAAAATTTAAAATTCTGGCAATATCTTTCTAACCGTTGGAGGAGTTGTCAGTTTCTAACCGTTGGCGGGCTGAGCAACCAATTAAAAATTTGTGGATCCATGGCCCATTATCTTAATGGCGCTAAGCCCGCTTTTGAAGGAATTATATATTGCCATTTGGGTATTTTATTTTTATGGATCTTAATTAGTCTCTCTCTTTTGTTTAATCATTTCTTATACAACTCAAAAGTCAAAAGTCAAATCGGGTAAACAAGTAGAAAAGCCGAAAATTTGGAGTTCTGGACAAAAACTATCTTCAAAGCCCAAATGGTTGTGTAGTTACAAAGGAAAAAGCCCAACAACCCACAAAAATTAAAATATGATGTCAAAAGTCAAAAAAATAAAGATTTTGGCCCATGCAGGTTTCGAACCTGCGACCTTCGCGTTATTAGCACGACGCTCTAACCAACTGAGCTAATAGGCCTTGTTGGTTTGTTTCTCCTTTGTTTATTAATAGTACGTATAGTTCTGATGAAACTTATGCTTCAAATAGCTAGCCCTTCGCGTTATTTTTTACTTTTTTTGGCACGAAAACTTTGGAAAGTAAGTCTCGTTCAATTTGTAATTCTGATGAAACTTACGCTTCAAAGTTCAAATTACATCATATATATGGATCTTAACATTTTTTAGCTTTTGATATGAGTCGCTTTCTTAATTGAATTCTTGCATGGGATACATGAACATTTTTTGGACATCTTTTTTCCCCACAAGCATTTCCTCTCACATACACATGATGCAATGAAGTTTGTTGCTGCAACCCAAAAAAAGTTTTGTGTGCCCGAAATGGCACAACTATAGTTGAATTTTGTAAACACACACTAATTACAAGTAAAGTTTCCTTTTTGTTTTATTGCAATTACCACTCTTCTATTCATTTGTACTTATAAGCATGGAAGTAAGATTTCACTTGAATCATTATAATTATTAACAATTACACTTTTATTTCGATGATAATATAAAGTTGAATCAACAAATGATGATTTGAGAGGATTTAAACTTAAAACCTTCGACGCGACAAAAGAAACTTTGTATCTTAACAAAATGTCAATTTAGAGTGATTAGAATAAGTATTATGCTTTCGAAATAGTGCTTATCACATGATTTAGGGGGACCAACAATAAGTTTGTAAACCATAATTTAGCCCATCCTCTAATGTTACATTTTGCCTTAGAACCCCAATGAAATGCCCACAGGCACATTCCAAGATAGTTAAGTTAGAAAAATCTTTTCTATTTTTTAGGGGTTATATTTGTTTGAATTTTCAAATCCAAAGACCCAATAATCACATCGAAATGGTGCCATATGGATAGGAATTCGTACGAATTAAATGCAAAAAATTTGACTAAACAACTTTTAAAATCCTTGTATTAAACTAATCACCACCCAAAACCCTTTTTCAAAATCCAAAGTTTTCAAGGTACTAACTAGTGGGAAATTTTCTTACTATATATTATAAACAAATTGGCATTGGTTAACCAAGATTTGTGTATTAATTAATGATTTTTCAGAAATATTGAACATTCTTTATGTTTGAAATGAGATTATGATGACGAAAGCATAGCCGCTTAAACCAAACACATTCGAGCTACATGTTCTCGTTCAAAGAGCTTATAATAAAAACAACTGTATAAACAAATGAGATTTTTCAGTGTTTGAATCAGATGAGACATACTTGTTAATTAAGCTTTATTAATGTTAAATCTTGGTTAATTAATATTGTGATTAGCAACGTCTTTTTTCAAACATAGAGGGGCGCTTTTTGTCATTTGTGGTTTGTTTTTGTGGCATTTTGTAATTATGTACTCAATTCAAACTGTTTCAACAATTTTTAGTATTTTATTAGCGTAAACATTGTGCACAAATTTTGAATCTAATTATATACTACAATGATAGAAATAGAATACACAATTAATCAAGACAAATTCCCTTCTATCATGTAAATCTCATCTTATTCCTTTTAAAACCCTTTTTAATTTAATATATGGAGTACCAAATTAGAAACAAACCATACATTTCTACAATATACTATTAAGATTTTTCTTTAGATTAATGCTAGTAGTCTGGTCTAATTTTACCATTATATATACACAATAAAGTGTGAGTTTACATGACGTCAATCAAATGGTTACATCTCCATCTTTACGGTGAGAGTTTCAACCAATCTCGAGTTTGAATCACAACCCTTGCATCTCTTGAACCCTTTTCCATCGATCCTTCAAATCTACAAAGAAAATGTATACTATAGCTTTATTTAAATTAAAATTTGAAAGTTTATAATTATTAAAATTCTTTTCTTGAGAAGGTGATGATAAGTTTTTATATTGGTATTACTAATAAGGGAAGCTATTTGAAATTTTGCACAAATTATAGTATTAGCTTATAGCTAGCATGGTAGTATTATTGTATTTACTAATTACAAGACATCATTAACAAATACTAGTTAATCTTTTCTTAAGAAATCATCAACATAGCACATAGGTTAGGAATCACAAGGCTATTAATGATTTTGCCGCTGTTGCAAGAAAGACATGTTTTTTTTTCTTTCCCCTTGTTTACACGAAAAAAAAAATCATTTGCCCATTGAAGTGGTAAAACATTTTATTGTTATAATTCTGTGTTTTAATTATGTTGTCTGTTTCTTGTTTTGCCATAAATAAGTAAATATATATAGATAGCAGACTTGTGTATGATAAAAATATTGCAAAGTTGGCAGATGTTCTGTCACAATGTTGGACATTTTTCATTACGTGAAGAAAAAGAGATAAGTTGAGCTAGCTAACCTTAAATGCATAAATTAAATACTAGTACTTCATAGAGTCTATATGGTACCCTTCAATCATGGGATTCTTGACCCTCACAAATGGCTCTCTATCTCTCTATAGTTCTAAACTTCTAATCATTGTTTACAGTTTTGATTCAAAATGTGTGAAATTTGTACTTTAAGTATTCTTTAAAGATAAGATAGGAATATTGTTCCATTCTAATTTTGATATCTAATTTTTGTATATGATCAATGAAATGAATTTTTTTGTTGATTTATACACGGAGACTCGAACTCTTATTCTTTAAGTCTAAATGAATCGACCTAACCAGCAGAACAAAGAAGTACCGATATCAGTGAAATGAATTAAACTCTATCAAACAAAATGAGAATACAAATTTGGTTATTCAAAAACTCGATTGAAAGAGTTTCATCTCCTACATTTCAAATTAAAGATCAACAAGATAGACATGCCAAAATCATTTGATGGGGAGGGCAATTTATGCTTATAATAATGAATTTTAAGAGTACCCTTTTATATGGGATGATAATTATTCTTCTTCACAAGACCGGAAGTGAAAGAACATCATTTTTATCCTTCACGCTGCACGAAATGTCCTAACTTTGATACTACTACTTGTGTTTGCCACATGCCACATTTCAGGTAATGATTTAGTCAAAACTCAAAAGATCCAACTTGACCTTTTACCCAAATTGCCCTCTCTACAAACTTAGCCTTTTTTGAAACTAGGACGAAGAAACAAAAGCAAAGCATGTGAAGCAAAATTATAGGATGATGCAAGCCTCAGTTCCCACCCACGAATTTCAAAGATAATACTCTCTATCAAATCTTATATCTTCCCTACCTCAATTTCCAACCATCATCATCATCATGAATCTAACAGACAATCAAATCAAACTCTAATCATTGCATGATTACAAATTTTTGATCCAAAAACTCTCCTAAATCTTTCCCTCCATTTGTTTTCTTACTAGATATAATATATAGAGTTCTAGTCCCCACGTGTGGTCATAACCCATCAAAAAAGATGATTGCTAATCCTTTTTTGAATCCAATTTCACTGCAGTTGAATTTTTTTAAATGATGTTTTATTTCATATTTAGACTTCTAATTAAAGGGTTTAAGATTTAATTAATCTTCAGCCTGCTAATAATCAAACAGAGGCTTCCTTTGTTCTATCTTATTTAAAAGTGTTCTGCTCAGTGCCAGTCCACCACCTAACTAAACTGGCATCTCTTAAATCCCAACTTTGAATGCCAAAATTTACTACCATGGCATCATCAAGGAACCTTCAAATCTGTTACTACCAATATAATAATATTAATTTCAAACTTATGAAGTATTATCAAATTTGCCCTTATTTCCACTATTCCCCTTGAACAAGCTTTCATGATTTTCTCAATTCCAGCTTACCATAGTTCCCCAGATTTTGACATTTTTAAACAAGTTCATACCTTCAAAGTTCCAAGTTCCAACTGTCATTTCACACTTTGTTTAGGTTTTTGTAGATTGTTGCTTTTCTTGATACAATAAATTAAAATGGGGAAAGCTTCATTTTTCATTGGCAAAGGCATGATTTTGAATATAAAAACTCTTTGAAAGAATTTACACAAGCACTCTGTTTTATCCTAAGTCCTATGGCTTGTTCATAACAAAGTGGGAAGAGAAAAAAACAAAAACACTAGAGACAAATTTTCTATCTAAATCCTCCTAATTTCCTTATAGCAAACAAATTAAAAAGGAGGACTTATGAAACATTTTGGAGTACTTCTCAATATTCCAAATTTTCTTCAACTTGGTAACAAGACTTGTTCATTCTAACTCCACTTATGCTATTCCTTGCAGCCATTATTTCATTAAGGGAAAGCCTCTTCTTCGCTCCCGGCTCCGGCCTTTGCTTCGGAGCACTGTGAGATCTTAACTTGGCATTGAAGGATTGTGTGTTGGCCATATAATTAGGAAAATTGGAATAAGGCCTAAAATAGCCGTCTCCACAAACACTCTTGGCCGGTGTAGTAGGAGCATTGGACCTTGATATATTAGCAAAACGAGGAGTGCTATGTGCAGTAGAGAACCTACATTCATCGCCGGTGAAACACCAGTCGTAATCATTAAGGTTTTGGCAATTCGGGATCGATGCTCGAGCTGGAATTGGACATGGAAGAGGGGATGAGATCATGTAAGGGAAATCATCCTCATATTCTGATAATCCAACATTATTGAACCGACGTGACCTTGATCTTGTCTTGAATGTATCAATTTCTACTATTTTTGGACTGTCATGATCATATGCATTCATTTCAATTGATGCAGATAGTCTTTTGCTATGAATTTCACTTCTGGGTTCATCAAATCTTTCCTGCAAAAAAAAAATCAAAACATAAACATCAATGAAATCAGACATAAAAAAGAAATGTGCTTAACATTATGTAAATAAATGGTACTTACAATGGATTTCCGGGGTCTGTTTTCTGGGTAGAATCGATTTTCCTTGTTGAATGATCGACGAATCCGCTGAGATCGAACTGCTGTTTGAGCTCTTATAAGAGCTTGCATACTGTGAAGAGTTGCAGCAGCTCTTTTTCTTACAAGATACCCTCTTACAAGAGCTTGTAGCCTTACTAATCCTTTCAAAGCTCTATGTGCTTTCCTTGCCTAAAAAAAAAGTATACCCAAAAATCAATTGTCACCAAAAAACTGGCAAAAACCAAGAATTCAACGCTTGGACTGTTACAAATGATACCCATATGACCCAAATAAAAGCTTTTTTCATTTCAACATTCAAAATTTCAAATCTATGCTTAAAAAAAGGGAAAAAAGAGAAGGAATTTTGGACCTTAGTCAAAAAGAGAGTTGGGAAACATAAGTAAGCACAAGTACCGTTACATTGAGCAAAGAAAAAACGCACGTACTGTTTCATTAGCTTTTAAGAATTTAGACATAAAAGTAAGAGTTAAATTACCAAAGCTTATTAAGATTTTGACTTCCAACATGAAAACAAGAATGTACTACTACTGTTTCATTTCATTTCATTACAGTTTTGAATCTATGTTTCCAAAACTTTATAGAGCAGAGACAAAGAAGTGAGATACAAGAAACAGAAGTCCATAAGCCAGACCAAAAAGTAGACATACTTAAACAAAAATAAAAAGATCACCCAATGTTGAAAAAAGGTTAAATTAATTAATAGTACTAATTAATAATTTAATTTAACTTACCAAATAGCCTCTAAAGACAGTTTGAATTTTCACAGCTGCCCATTTCTCCCTCCCTCCAACAAACAAAGTACCTCTTCCATTGCTGGTTAGTCTCACCACTGCCACCGCCGCCTGTGCGGCTGCCACGGCTGCATCCGCCGCAGCTGCTGTGGCTGCAGCCACCGCAATTGCATGCTTGTTCTGTTCCTTCTCACTCTCAGAAATGTAGGATCTGAGCCAAGCAGCATCTGTTGCTGGAATGTTCCTTGCAAAACTCAATGGAGGATTATTATTATTAATTGCATTGACATCTTTCCCTGATTTGGCGAAACTCCATCTTTTCTTCTCTTTCTTGTCATCGAAAACAGCTGATGATGAATTCGAATGTTGATCAACCGATGAGGAGTTTTTGTCTTTTTTCATTCCTAAAAGCCCCTTGAACCATCTTGTAGCCTTCCCCATATCTTTTCAGGATCGAAACTGTCTATAAGGAAAGACTGACTAAATAGTAGAAGAAGAAGAAGTAACCAATATATGAATCCTAAAAGAGAAACAAAACAAAACAAACGGAGTTTGTTACAAAAATGACCGCAAAATAAGCTTCATTTTATTTTGAAGTGACAAAACAAACCAGTAAATCTTTATAGAAAAATGTCAAAGCACTGAATGGGAAGAAAGAACCCTTTGAACCCCAATGGTTTTTAGTACTTTTTAGCAATGAAAAGAGAAAAGTGAAATCCAAGAAATGGGTTTCTTTTGAAAAGTGGGGATTGATTGAGTTTATTAAGAAAAAAAAAAAGAACAGAGAGGAGTCTCTGCAAGATCTCTAGAATCTTTACAGGTTGCAAGTAGAGAAGTGATGAGAACAGTGAGGAGGAGAAAGAAAGCAAAACATTAGTAACAAAAGAGCATCAAAAAACCTTAAAATATATGGATAAAGGTTGGAATTTTTTGAGTTTTTATTTCGAAAAGAAAATCTGACACAACCTCGTGAAGAACTGCATTACAAGACAAAAAAAGATGTCACAGAAAGATACAGATAACATGATTATACTATAGTTATTACTACTAGTATTTACAAAAACTATACGGAGTGGAGAGTAATATGTGTTTTTCAAATAAAACTCAGTATGCAAAAACAAAGAATTACAGACAAAATCATAAAAAAGTGTAAAAAAGTTTGTAGTAATAACATCACCCATATACACAAAAAAAAGAAGAAGAAAGGAACCTCACTCTCACCTTCTCAAAATTCAAAAGAAGCGCCGGTTTCTCTCTCTCTCTCTTTCTTCTTCCTCAAAGTCTCAAACTTTTTCTAATGGGATTTTGATTTTCTCTCTCTAACTTTGTGGAGCAATGTGTACTAATAAAAGGAAAACAAATACTATACTATACTACTACTCACTGAACAATATTTTATAAAGGAAGAAATCTGATTGCCATTTTTGCATAAAACCAAACAAAGGGTACAACTTTTTTTTTGGCCACTGATAAGGATCAGAATTCAGGGGGCATTTAAAGCAAAAGGGTTGTTTTTTTTTTTCTTCTTAAATTTAATTTAATGGTAGTATTAAGAGAGTCCAAAAAAGTTTTAAAGGAAAGTGAAAGGCTGAAACTTCTATTTCCCCTTTTACTTGTTTTAGGTTTAAGAAGAAAAAGAAAGAAGAAGATCTTTCAGTTTCCGTATCTTCTTTTCTATAATGATTTGTGGTTTCAGTATCTCTCTGCCATTGATATTCTGCAGAAGATACTCTTTATTTTTCTCTCAGTTTGAAAAGGGTATTTAGCAAATGAGGGGAGTGAGATTGGGGTTCAGATTTTGAATCTGTTTTTGGTAAAATTATGGCAGTGAGCCCAATAAATAAGAGAGAGAGATAGGGATATCTCTGTGAGTTTTTAAAAAATTTAATGTGATTGTTATTATTTAATTTTTGTATGATTCTTTGGGATATACTATATATATGTTCACCTGTTATTTAGGATGATAAAAATGGTATAGTTTGTATTAGCTAATTGACATTTGACAATGGATGATTTTAAAATTATTTTATCTATTAGGAGGTTTTGAAATTTTGAATGTTGGATCTAAATCTAAGCTACTGCTGCCAGTTTTAATTGAGAAATTGAAAAATACATGAGTTTGAATGGATGTTTTTTTGACTGTGTGGTGAGCAAATTTCTGGAATGATGTTGATAGAAAGGAACTTGAAAGGGAGATTGTCCAAGTACCATAATAATAACATTAATTATTATTTTGCAGTATATGGGCATTTCAATTTCTTTATGAAGCCAAAGTAGGGGGAAAAGAAGAGAAAAGGAAAAATTATGAGCATAAATCATAATGTCATATGAGTATTTGGATCAATATTATAATGGAATTGGTATTGAAAATGGACCAGCCATGCTGAACTTTATATGAATGAATTAAAACAATTTGCTTTCATGAGTATCTAAAAGAAAATACCCAAATTTAATTATTTTGAAAGAGAGGTCAAATGTAATTAATCTGGCTAATTAAACATTAAACATACTCTTATTTATATGTACAATGCTCTCATGGGGTGACATTTGGCGTTTTGTGTCGTTGCCAAGTGTCAGTTGATAGAATTTTTGATGTGTTCATTAAACCACTTTTTGTGAAAAAAAAAATTAATTGATTCTTAGAAACAATTGAATCTATTAATTAAACTTGAGAGAATTCTTTATATGTTTATTGAAGAGTTTTTTTAAAATTAATTAATGGATAGATTCCAAAATACAATTCAATCTATTAATTAATTTTTTTTTGGGTACATGAATCTATTAATTAATTAATAATTCATATGTATTTCTTGAATAGTTTTTTTTTTTGAAAAGTAATTAATGGATTCCAAAATACAAAATTCAATCCATTAATTAATAGTCAATTCATTTACTTCTCTCTATCAACCATTAATCATAGAAAATAGAACATATCTTTGTTCAATGTTTTTTTACCTTTGCGTACCCAATATATAAGATTATTATTCCTCTCCCCTAAATCAAACTTCAAACAAAAAAAAAAAAAAACTCCGGTACCAAAAAAAAAACCCCTCAAAAACTCCATTCTCCCTTTTATGATTTAGGTGTTGATTAATTTTTTTGGATTGAGGTGATTTACCTTCTCTAAGAATATCTTGAAGATGTTGAAAAATACCTTTTAGTTTGGGTTTCTATACATCCTATACAACCTCGGGTACGTCTTTCTAATTCCAATTTCTTCTTCTTTATTTTCTTAAAAATATAATTCGTTTTGCTCTTTTGGTATTATTATATATTTTCAATACTATGTTTCTTTTGCAATTTTCCTTTTGTAGGAACAAACCTCTGCAATTTTGGGATAAAGAAGGTGAGTAAAATTATATGGAAATAATCATTTTGTTTTGCCGTAAATTAAATGGGTTTTAACTTTAAGTTTGAGTGTGTTGTTGGATCATTGTCCGAAAGAGTGCGGAATAAAAGCAATGGCTCAATTTTTGATGGTTGGTTCTTTCATAAGAACAAATGACTTAAGTTTCTGCTCATAATTTTCTTTTAAACACCTTATAAATAAAACATCCGCACGCGAAGCACGGGTAACAATCTAATTATCTTTAAACATTTCAAAATCACCTCCATCATAACAATTTCCTTCTCAAAAATCCTTTTTTTTTTTATCAATTCACTCATATACTTAGAATCATATATGTTGAATGAGTTCCCTTTTCCAAAAGATTTAGAGTTTTATTGTATTTCCTTTTTAAAAAAGAAATAAAGAAGGTTAGATTCATTTATTACTTTGAATAAAGAAGAGAAAAGTAAAAAGATCTCATGGGTAATCGTTTTTATTTTTGGAACATATTCTCCAGGTAATCTTACCACTACAAATGCCAAAAGTTTAAGGACACCCTGCAATTACTTTTATGAAGATTGAAGTTATTTTGGACCACCATTGCACTTAGTCATGTATATAATACATTTTATATATACGTATTATATAATTAAATTAAATTATCATTAACCCCTCTCCAAGCAGCATTCATGTCCCCCATATTGGAGCAATATTTGTCCATCTTCCCCATTCTACTATATATGGTTTTTTAAAAGCTATATTTGATTTTTTTTGTTGTAAAAAAAAAGTCTTTTAAAAAATTTAAACAATTTTAATGAGTTTACATTCTAAACAATTTTCAAGTAAATTGAAATTTATAAAGTAAAACTTTAAAATTGAAATTCCACTCCTCTTGTCACATGAGTCTTGTGACTATATTGAAGGAAGCACAGACATATTAATTAATATACTATATACATATTTTTTTCTTTGTAATTAATCATTTTAATTTAATGAAACTAGAGTAGTGACAAGTTGCTATCAAAAACACATATAGAAAGGGATAGAGAGGAGCCCTGGTCAAAAGTTTTTCCAAATATGTTTCTTACAAAAACTTTATAAGGACAATAACAAGATGATGAATATATATGCAAATTAAATAACAACTTTTGGAATCTTTTTTCCAACTTCATGGAAGTTTTCTTTCACTTTCTTCTTCCTCCTCCATATCTCTCTGACTCATAAGCCATTAAAATCAATCCCTAGCTATAGTCCCCTCTCTACCCATTGCCCACTATTTTGGTTAACTCCCAAAAATTGCAAAGACTTGAATGTTTTACCAACATTTGTAAGGCAAAGGGATGGACCATTTTGCATTGAAATATAGCAACAAAGTTTTGGGGCTGCTTTTATTAATTATGTTGGTGTTCATCAAGACTTCATCATAAACAAGTTATTATTACCATATGGATATTGTCATATTGGTGAGTTAATGGTCCATATCCTATGATTCACAAATTTGTAAGCATTAGCTAAAAAGTATAAAGAAGAAAATATGAGACTGGTCCAGCCCTAGCTAGGGTTCTTTTTTCTGGCAGAAACCATGGTGGAGGAGAGCCATTAATGGGGGGTCTGAAACATGATGGATACCCCCAGCCTGGCCTCTTTGTTTGCTTGTTTAAATGCAATGAGCCATGGTTGAGTTTGCACTTTGCTTGTTAGAGTCAAAATGGCCTTAATAATATATCTGTCCTAATTTATGGCTCCATTATTAATAACTTGTTTGTTTACCTTTTTTTTTTTTTTTTTGCTCATTCTTTAATTGCCCATGTATTCCAAATTTAGTACTGTTTTTAAGAATGAATCCATACACGGCACACGTGTGAAAATGTGTAAACCATGAAAATGGAGTTTGGACTTTGGGGGTTTAGGGTCTTCATGACCCAAAATCCAAAACTGGTCCAGTTATTTTGAGCCAGTTTGGGCATTTTCACTTGAGCCCATTTTACACAGCAGGCCCCAACATGCAAAACGGGTTGGGGTCATGGTCTTATAAAGATGGGTTGTTTTGGACCCAAACTCAACTTGTTGAAGGAGTCATTTTCAATCTTCCTTCTTGTTTTGTGCAAAATTTAACTTGTGTTTCAAAATAAGAAACCATAAAGGAAAAAGAAAAATGAAATTACTATTATTCTTCACTTAACGTTCATTGATTCTTGTTCTTGCTTGATTTGAAGCACATGATATCCCAAATTACATACTAAAATGGGTTGGAAATCTTGTTTGTTTCATTATCAATTTATATTTGCATTATCATTCGAATATCGTGTTAATATGAAGTTGAATATGTCAGAAGTGGTTAAGTTTCGAGTCGTTGTTAGTTAAAAAAAAGTTTCAGACAGTTTTTATGTGCAAAAAAGTTGTTAATATTTGAACTCGTCATTCAAAAGTTGTTGAATTATAGAAATAACTCAATAAGTTGACAATCAAAATTGTGTTAGCATGACAACAAATATCTTATAAGCAAATTAAAGGAAATCAAAACATAACCAAAATATAATGATTCTCTAATTACAAAATGATATGATTAAAATCTAACCAACTTGGTAGACCAATCTCCAATTATGAATCACCAAGATTTAAATGAATAAATAACTAAACAAAAACCAAGCATACAACATATTTTTATATTTTGTTCATCTAACTTAATAGAGTGATTTGGCATATGTAAAAATTAAAATGCTATGTAATGTTTATTTGAAAAAAAATGTATAATAATATTCTTGAATTTGTCATTTATCAATATAAAAATTGATCAAACGGTGTCGTTTTACTAACAACTGTATACATTTAAATAATTTAGTTAATCATATTATTAGTCGATTAATAATAATAATTAGTAAACAGGGATTATTATATTATTATAGTCTCATAGCAGCAAATCGCAACCCCACGAAGCCACGTGGCACGCGCAGGCCTAAAACAGCCAGCTAAAGAACCCAAAAAGAAAGTAGTAGTTTCTAGTATTCCCTTACAAAAAATAAAAATAAAAATATTGGTTGCATTCAGCCACCCCAGCCCAGAAAACAAAATCCAAATCCAATACGAAATTGGATTTTTTTTTTTTCCGAAATTGGAATTTTAAAACAAAAGATATTTATTTATATATATAAAGTAGTATCAAGATAAAAATGGAAAAAGAAAAACAATCGATATTTTTCCCAGAAAAATCAACCCTTCTACCGCTACCGCCTCTTTTTTTTTTTCTTTCTCTCTCTCTCTCTGAGACCTCTCTTGCGAAGGTCTCATTCCTTTAATCTCCTCCTTCTTCGTTAAGTTTTTTTTTTTTTTTCTTTTTCCCCTTTTATTTTCATCGTGTTGTTGTTTTGAGGCTTTTCTTCTTGCGAATCTTTCTTCAATTCTATATATAAAAAAAATTCTGCTCCTCGATTTGCTTGATCGGAAAAAAAGCTTATTTGTTTTTTTTGTTTTCGTCCAACGCTTCCTTTTTCGTTGTCGAGCTGTTCAATTTTAGTCGAAATCGGTCTTGCCTTTTCTTTATTCAATTAAAAAAATTAGGTTTTTTTAGCGGTTAACGGATAGATTCTGAAAGAGATGGTGAGTTCTGAGGGATTGAGTGGTTTGCCGCCGCCGGTGGCAGTGCCGGTGAAGCAGTACGGTGTGACAAAGCCGATATCGATGGCTGGTCCAACCGAAGTTGATATACAAAGAAGTCGTGAATTGGAAAAGGTATATATGTTTGAATCGGTAGAATTTCTGGGGGTTTCTTGATTTATTTGTTTCTTGTGTTTATTTGAGTCGAAATTTGTTGGCAGTTTTTGGTGGAAGCTGGGCTTTATGAGAGCAAAGAGGAAGCTGCAAAGAGAGAAGAAGTTCTTGGTCTACTTCAAGAGGTAATTGCGTGTTCTTTTCTGTGTCTCTTTGTGTAGAGAAGGTTTTAGTCAAAGTTGTAGGACTCTAATGCTCCTAAGTATTTTATCTTAACAATGTTTTTTTAGAATGCATGCTCCTTTGCTGCATGAGATAGGGTTGTGTAGGAGAACTTCCTATTTGATGCTATATTTGCCAATAAGTTTTACTTGGAAGATTGGGAAGTAAGTTGGTGAAGATATCCTATATAATTAGGCTTAGAGAATCTTATTTAGAAGAAGTTTAACATGATCAACATTCATCCTTTCAAAGGCAATAGTGTTAGTTAGAGCTCTTTATTTTGCAAAGGTGCTATCAGTTAGGCTAAGCTAAGCACTCCGATGCTGATTTTGATTAAGCTTTGTGTGGTATATCGAGATAGATTCAATGTTATTTTATCATTTGAAATGTTGAAGATGTTCATGTATTTATCATTATTTATTCACTTTTAGCAGCAAAGCTTATTGAATAACTATTCTGCGGTTTTATCAGACAATCTACCTTATAAGTTTGCAAATAATGCAGAAAAACAATGCACATGTTTAACATCTCTGTTTATTATGTGCAGATTGTAACAGATTGGGTTAAGCAACTTACTCGATTGAGGGGGTACACAGATCAGATGGTTGAAGATGCAAATGCAGTAATTTTCACTTTTGGTTCTTATCGACTTGGGGTTAGTCTCTTATCTCTTATCTTGTTTCGTAGTGCATATGGCGTTCAAATTTGAGTGACTGAACTTTATTGAAATGCTGGTTTAGCCTCATGTCGTGTTGTCCGATTGGATTGGCAGCATGTCAATTTATTCAGGACTCCTCACATCTCTGCTATATTTCATAAAGTTTTATTATTTACTCTGTAATTTACCTGTTTCACATACAGATATATTTTCTAAGTTTGCTGTTTTGATAGGTTAATGGACCTGGATCTGATGTTGACACTTTATGTGTGGGACCATCATATGTGAATCGGGAGGTAAGTACATAATGGTTCCTCACTGAATTGACTGATTTATGAATCCTGAGATAGTTTTACTCATTTATATGAACTTCTTGCTGTCTTAACCAGGAAGATTTCTTCTTTGTGCTGCACGATATCCTCGCCGAAAGGGAAGAAGTCACAGAGTTGCAACCAGTTCCAGATGCTCATGTCCCTGTAATGAAATTTAAGTTTGATGGGATATCAATAGACCTTCTTTATGCAAGCATCTCTCTCTTGGTTGTGCCTCAAGTAAGTCTAAATAACCTCATATTTCCTTTGCTAATGTACAATTCTATTAGAATTAAGTCTAAAATGACTTCCAATTTCCTGCTCTGAACAGGATATTGACATCTCTGATATGTCGGTATTGTACAATGTTGATGAGCCAACTGTTCGAAGTCTTAATGGCTGCAGGGTTGCAGATCAAATTCTGAAGCTAGTTCCAAATGTTGAGGTGAAATGCACATCTAGACATACCTAACTTTTTGTGTATCAGTGATTTTGTTTGTTTTCCTGCCTTTTATGTATCAGTTATGTTTGGATGTTCGCTAAGCTGCATGCACTTTTTACTTGTTAGCATTTTCGCACAACGCTTCGATGTCTGAAGTTCTGGGCTAAAAGACGTGGGGTTTATTCCAATGTTAGTCATCTTCTCCTTTATACCTTTTTACTTATCATCATTTCCGCATCCTCTATTTGTGTTAATATGTATTGCCTTTTCAGGTGACTGGATTTCTTGGTGGTGTTAACTGGGCTCTACTTGTTGCTCGAGTTTGCCAACTTTATCCTAATGCAGTTCCTAGTATGCTTGTTTCACGGTTTTTTAGGGTCTATACGCAGTGGCGTTGGCCAAACCCAGTTATGCTTTGTGAAATTGAAGAACACGAACTTGGGTTTTCTGTATGGGATCCTCGTAAAAATCCTCGTGATAGGACTCATCATATGCCAATAATTACACCTGCCTATCCTTGCATGAATTCTAGCTATAATGTGTCCACAAGCACCCTTAGAGTCATGATGGAGCAGTTCCAATATGGTAACAGAATTTGTGAGGTAAGAGAATTTTACAAACAGTTTTTCTATTTAAGTATAGCTATATACTGATCCTTGTCCTCTCTCCTCCAAATCCAGGAGATAGAGTTGAATAGAGTAAAGTGGAGCGCTCTGTTTGAGCCTTATTTGTTCTTCGAAAGCTACAAAAACTATCTGCAGGTTGACATTGTTGCCGCTGATGCTGATGACTTGCGTTCTTGGAAAGGCTGGGTGGAATCCCGGCTAAGGCAGCTGACTTTGATGGTAATATATATGCTGACTATTTAATTTGATAATAATTAATTTCGCTTCTTAATGAAGCTAAAACATTGGAGGTTTTCTTCTATTTCTATCTCATTTGCAATTTAAATGTTATTTACAGATCGATCGGGACACTTATGGGAAGTTGCAGTGCCATCCTTATCCCCATGATTATGTAGATCCATCCAAGCCATGTGCTCATTGTGCCTTCTTTATGGGTTTACAAAGGAAGCAGGGAGAATTAGTCCAGGAAGGTCAGCAGTTTGACATACGAGGGTCAGTTGATGAATTCCGGCATTCAGTAAGCATGTACATGTTTTGGAAACCTGGGATGGAAATGCATGTATCACATGTCCGTAGAAAGCAGCTTCCGGGTTATGTTTTTCCAGATGGTTATAAACGTCCTCGAATTCCACGGGTTACTCCCCACCATCAACCTGATAAACTCTCTCATGACAATGGTACTGCATGTCAAACCGAATCTGATGGGAAATTCCTTAAGAGGAAAAAGGATCCTGATGGAGAATATATTGAGCATAGTCGGCCGGAGAAACGGCAGAGTCCTGATAAGAGTGAATCAGTTTCTCCTGAAATTATTACTTGTAAGCTTAGCAGATCATCTCCAGGTTGTTCTACATCAGATCTAGATAAAATGAATGCGGTTGCGGAAGGGAATTCATCATCTAGTTCCAGTGTTATCAGCTCTTGCTCGCATGAGGATATTGGGAATGAATCTACAGCAGGTAGCAGTGAAGGTAACAATGGAGGTGATGATGGGAGCATAGAAGGGAGCACTAACCCTGTTTCTTCTCCGAGTGATTCATGTGATGCGGATTCAAAATCTTCTTTGGAGGATGAACGTGCCGATTGCAACAGAGTATTTCAGGACGGATTGCTGGAGCTAGAGGTTTTGGATTTAAGTTCCTTAATTTTTCCTGATTTTGTTAGTCATTTTATTTTTTGTTATCGTTTCATTATTATGTGGCTGATTTTCGTGTGATTTAGTTCTCAACTGGTTACCTTGAGTTTCTGCATCAAACTGTTAATGCTTGTCGTCATAGTTCTTGTTTTCCTGTCCTGACTCATAGATCTTATAATCTAAAACATTCAAGACACGGGGATACCTTGAGGAATAGTTCAAATCTTTTCACCCTTGATGAGAATATTATTTACAATATTGCCACTGGTATATGACTGCAAGTTTGGCAGTTTTTGGATTTCCAGAGATGAAAGGCTCAACTTATTTTGACTTGGTTGGATGTTTCTGTCATGAATATTTTGATTTATTGAGTCACAAAGATATCTAATTTGTTTTTTTTTTCCCTTCTGTGAAGCCAAGTGCTGCGGTTGCTGCGGTTCTCAAGTCTATCAATGGAGTTGACTCAGAAAATGTGCAGAATTCCGTGTTAAGGCATGTATCTGAAATTTATATAAGTTTTTCCTTGTGTTCTATACTCAATGTTGTGCTCTATATTGCTTCTTTTGGTGTTTTTCAATAGCAGGTTGGGTTTGACGTCAACAGCATGATGGATAAGAACTTGGATTGATGGATGCTCTCTGAAACCGTTGTTGCTCGTAAGAAAGACATAGAAAGCCAGCAGTTCTGGTAAGTGTAATTTTAGTTGCTGGCTTTCGTTTCTTCTCTTTTTCAGGCACGTGTCCCTTGGTTTCATCTTCTTGGGCCGAATCTTAAGATCTTTTGGTTTGGGTTTTAGCTTCTTCTCTGTACAGTTTTTCACTTATGTTGCCTACTGTTATGGTCTCCAGAGATGAGAAAAAGAGTAAAAGAAAAAAAAAGAGGAAAAAAGTTAAAAAAAAAGAAAAAAAGAGAAAACCAAAATAGGGAGAAAGAGGGAGGAGGAAGTTGCCTGTTTTGCACAGGTAATGAACTCCTACATCATCTTAAAAAATGTGTTTGCGACTTTGTCTAATGCTTTCCTTTTCCTTAGTTAATGGAAAGTCATAGGAGGGTATAGGTAAAGAAATTTTCCAGTGTCTTGTGTCTAGTAGTATGTTTTAGAGATGTTGTGTTCATTTTGCTTTAGTGCAATGCTTGAGATTTGTACAAGCTAAAACTGAGGTCCTTCAAGGTTTGGTTTGGTTAGGAGTCTGTTCTTAACTCTCCAAACCTTAAAGTCCTCCTCCTGCTTTGTATTTGTAATAAAGTTATAAGGAACACATCTCTCTTTCTCTCTGTAATTTGCCTTGTGTTCATTCTTTCTGATATAACGATGAGAAAACTCTATGCTTTATGAATCTGAAATGCATGAAAGCAAATTCTACTGAACTGTTACCCAAAAGTGTTGTTTTTGGCAATTGCGATTCTCAGATAGATTGGTTTTTACTTTGGTTCTTGGTCTTTTTCTTTTTTTTTTTTT
>AWWV01011746.1:0-70572 GCA_001974805.1 Corchorus capsularis | reverse complement strand
TGAATAGAATATTTAAATTACTATCCTGAAAAAGTGAAAAGCTGTTTGCCTAAGTCATGGTAAATAAGGAAAATAAATAGTAAAACCTTGTAGATCTAGGAGAATCATTTGCACTTTTTGGCACCATTGCCGGACATGATGTGGACATGATTCTCTTACAAGTGTTTGTATTGTCAATTTGGGTTGCAAAACTCCAACCTCGACTTCTGAATCTCCTCAATAGGAGGAAAAGAACAATGGAAAAAAAAAGGCGAATTCGATTTTGTCTAAAAATTTTGGTTTTAATCAAAGCAACGTAAGCATGTGAAGGTTGTACCAAAATTCCAAGTGAAACAAACCCCACATGAAATGATTTGTACAGCATGACGATTTTTTTTTTTTTTCACTTTTTTCGTTTGAAGTTTTTGCGGTCCATTTTATAAAACTAAGGTTGTGTGAGAAAAAAACAAAGTACTCTTTTGACGTCAAATGAAGGAAGAAAACATGCATATTCAGAAAGAAAAGCAAAGTATATCAAAAATAAAAGGAAACCTTAGGCTTAGGCTTTTACCTCAAAAAATATAGTCTTCACTTCAGTCTTGGCTTTGGGTAAATCTTAGATTCTTTTTTTTTTGGCCCAAGGGTAAATCTTAGATTAGAGCGTAAAAATAAAAGAAAATCTATAAAAGCCCAAAAAGAAAAAAAAATACTACAAACAAAAAACAAATCCAGAAACACTTACCGAGATTGACATTATTTTCCCATTTTTTTGGCCTTCTTTGAGACTCTCTTTCTCTCTCTGACTTCTCCATTCTCAAAGCGAAAGCAAGATCTTTGCTTTTTGTTTACCTTTTGTTTTCATTTTTATGTTTTTTTTTCTCGCCTAAAACTCTAATCTTAGATTCAACAACCATTCACTGATTTAAATCGATATAAATCCAAATTCCTATTTGTGATCAAATCACACAAAAAGGGTTGGTTCCATTTTGTAATAAGGATCTTTCTCTTTTCTCCCCATTTTTTTGGACTACATAAAAAAATCCCATTTTTTTGGTGAGAAAATGGGGAAGGTGGCAGTTGGTGTGGCGGTGGTATGTGGGGTAGCAGTGGCAGCGGCAGCAGCGGTGGTGGTTCATCGGAAGATGAAGAAGTCAGGGAGGTGGGTCAAAGCAATGGAGATCGTTAAAGAGTTTGAAGAAAAGTGTGGGACCCCGATTGGGAAGCTGAGACAGGTGGCTGATGCCATGACTGTAGAGATGCATGCTGGCCTTGCCTCTGAAGGTGGCAGCAAACTCAAGATGCTTATCACCTATGTTGACAATTTGCCCACTGGGTATTTCAATTTCTTACCTTTTGTATTTACATGATCTGCTTTGATTGGGGTTTATGTGGGTGTATTGTCACCAATCTCTTACATGCATTAAAGATCAATCTTGATTCATGCATTGCTAATTTAGGTGTCTATGCATGCCTGCACATTGCTAATTTAGGTGCCTATGCATGCCTGTGTTTTTTTACTCTGCCGACTGCCACAGATAAGTTTTTGGTGGAATTTTTTGTTTGGGGCCAAATATATACTTGGTCTAAGTTAATATTACGGTGTTTGTGATTTGAGATTGTCTATGTTTGGATCAAGTTCATGCCAGTTGCTCATGCTCGAGGTCATGTCGGTGTCTCTACATATATGCACATCTAGAGATTTATATTCCTCTGTCCATGATTGGGGTGAATGAGTTGAGTGACATGTTAATATAATTAGTTTTGAATTAGTTGATTCTCATAGGTTTGGGTGGTTCATTAGAGATTTTAGTTTATTAGATGAGTAATATTTTTTGCTTCCCTATATTAGGAATGAGAAGGGATTATTTTATGCATTGGACCTTGGTGGAACTAACTTCCGTGTCTTACGAGTCCAATTGGGAGGGAAGGAAAGAGGTATTATCAATCAACAGTTTGAGGAGGTCTCTATTCCTCCGAGTTTGATGACAGGGACTTCAGATGTAAGTGCTTTTGCTTTTTTTTTTTAATGAACAAATGACATTGTTTGATGCATAAAGTCTCTAAAGTGGGACAGGTGATCTTTATTTCAGGCACTATTTGACTATATTGCAGCAGAACTCGCAAAATTTGTAGCTGAAGAAGGCCCAGATTTTCAACTGGCTCCTGGTAGGCAGAGGGAGCTTGGTTTTACCTTCTCCTTTCCTGTGATGCAAACATCCATTGCTTCTGGAACCCTTCTTAGGTGGACAAAAGGCTTCTCTATAGATGAAACAGTGAGTGCTAATTGCTCTGACTCTCTTCAGACTCATTTTGCATTAATCTCTTTTCACTTTTGAGGGATGTAGAGATTGTCCCATAGAAGTTACTTTCACAACTGCAATTATTTGTGAAAAAGAAATTTAAATGTATATGATTTTAAAGAATTCATTCATATATATCACATCAATGCACATCACTGCCTTCTGGGTTCTTTATTTAATTGCTTAATGCAACATCTCATAGCATTTTTCTTCTACACTCAATCTAAATCACTGTTCATGGTTGCTGATACAACAGGTCGGCCAAGATGTGGTAGCAGAACTGACCAAAGCCATGGAAAGACAAGGCCTTGACATGCGTATCTCAGCTTTGGTAGGTTTATTATTAGGGACATCCTTTTAAATGGTCATAGGACCTTTTTATACGTTCAGCTGTCAACCTGAACTGAGCAATTATATTGCTTTTCATTCTTATTATTCTTTTCCCCTTAGTGTCTTATTGCAATTTTCAACCATTGTGACTCCAGGTAAATGATACTGTTGGGACATTAGCTGGAGGTAGGTATACCAACAATGATGTTGCTGCTGCTGTGATCCTTGGTACTGGATCAAATGCTGCATACGTGGAACGTGCGCATGCAATTCCAAAATGGCATGGTTTACTACCCAAATCTGGAGAGATGGTTAGCTCTTCTTTAATTGCTCTTAGAAACTATCTACAGTCTTGGGACTTTTTCTTTCTTTCTTGATGTTGCAATTCTCAATCAATGCGGCTATTCGTGTAAGTTTGAAACTAAACTGGTTGATGAGGTCTAGGATGAATACTGAAGTTGCTGTTAATATTTGGCTGTAGGTTATCAACATGGAGTGGGGTAATTTTAGGTCATCACATCTTCCATTAACAGAGTATGACCATGCACTAGATGCTGAGAGTTTAAATCCTGGTGAACAGGTAACTGCACAACTTTGTGCTACTCTTCTTCCTTTAGCTTTTGCCCATGCTAGTTTAACATGATTAAATTTTGTTTACTTTTTTTTTGACTTACCACAGATTTATGAGAAGGTAATATCTGGTATGTATTTGGGAGAAATTGTGCGTAGAGTTCTGTGTAGGATGTCTGAGGAAGCTGCATTTTTTGGTGACACAGTTCCACCAAAACTTAAAGTGCCATTTGTATTGAGGTGATTTTCTCAAATTATTAAAGCTCTTCCTTTTTGAAATTTTTATTTTTGTGGGTATATCTTTTTGTTTGATTCCAGTTAATGTTCAACAACTATACTCTTAACTTCGAAAAATGGTTACCATTGCTTTATTATGACTATTTTCACATATTTCAATAAGAAAACTAATATCAAACATTTTGTTTTTCCTTGCAAAGAAAGGTCATTCCAAGAAATCTTATTTTGGGTGGGATTATGGGAATATTTTGAACTAGGACGTGATCTGGCCTGGATGTCTTTCCATATATTTTCAAGGATAATATTACTTTGAGTCAATATATCTGTCTGACCATGTGAGGTTATGCATAGCCATCAACAAGTGAAGGTGTATTTCTTCATAGGAGATTACATTTATTTCACTGTTCCCGTGCTTCTTGCTCTGAACCCTTTTTTCCCCAAATTACTTTTCATTTGTGTTATTGTGTGACGTTCAATAACAGATAAAATTCAAAATTAAATGCTGCTGCTGAAATATCCCATACAATTTTGCAATTGCAAAGTATATAAGAAAGTGATCACATGCTGATCGTATGTATGGTTAGACTATTCTCTTTCTATTTTACCAGGTGTTCTGCAAAGATACTGTGGTAGAAAAGGAAGTAGCTTTTTTATTGTTACTCATGAACATGATATTTAAATGGACTACACAATAGGAGGTAGTCCTCTCCTTTCCCATAATCCCATCCCGCCCATCCCAAGTTTCGAACCTGAGACCTCTCACAAGAAGTCTCAAGTTCTTAACCACTGGGGTGTCCCCTTGGGGACATCGGAAGCAGCTTTGAAAAAAGGTTTCGGGTTCAATGTTATATAGGTTACACAAAAATGATAGATGTGTACCAATAAAAAGTTATTAGAAATATATGATTAATATCCTTTTCCCATTCTTTCTTTGTTGTTGGATGCAAAGAGAGCAGTATAGCTCAATTTTACGATTGCCAATCCCCACTGACTCTTCACCCATGAGGCATTTTACCTATCAATAGAAAACAAATTGCAAACTGAAATAATTTTTTCATATGGTAATTAATAACTGCCACTGGTTGTTATTGACTCTCTTGTTACTATATTTGGCGTTTTGGTTGGTAATCCAATGCTGTTCTACTTATAAGTGTTGAAGTAATCTTTTTCATTTAGTAGCCCCAATTAGTGTTCTTGTCATGAGGCACAATCACTTCTTCCTGTTATGTTTTGGATATTTTATCAGATATTATGGCATTTTCCATCTTTAAAAGATGTACTTTTGTACTGTTTTCTAGATCTGCATGATGAGTTTTTACTTTTGGTTGACATACAGGACTCCTGTTATGTCAGCAATGCATCAGGACACTTCCCCTGACCTCAAAGTGGTAGCCAATAAATTGAAAGATATTCTTGAGGTATATTTTAATCTTGTAAACTTTCTTGATATTATAATTTATCTTCAAAACTTGATTGTTTTAACATTTTTCCTTTGTCTGAATTTCTTGTTTGTCCTTCATGATTACTTTATCACATTTTTGATAAAAGTTTTCTGATTCTTTTCATGGATTTTGGTCCTAAATCACTTTAGAGTTGATTCAAAGCTGGACAGTTTATCATTATGAAAAGCTTTTGAACATCACTAGCTTAACTTCTTGAAAAAGAAGTCACTGGCTTGTAGTTTCTTTTAGAGTGAGGAAGCATGTTGTACTTGCAAATTTGGAAGCATGTTATGATCGATGTCTATATTCAGTATCTTTTGTTGATGCCTCATGGGATTGATGGTGATTCTTTTTTCTAGCTACTTGTCTCTAGCCACCGAAGTGCTAGGCAAATATGTGCTGTGTTTTAAGCTTATTCGTATCTTTTCTATTTCAGATTTCAAATACTTCCCTGAAGACAAGAAAAGTAATTGTTGAGCTTTGCAACATTGTTGCCACACGTGGGGCACGTCTTTCAGCTGCTGGGATACTAGGCATTCTGAAGAAAATGGGAAGAGACACGCTCAAGGAAGGAGAGAGACAAAGAACAGTTATAGCTATGGATGGTGGACTATATGAGCACTATAGCGAATACCGCAAGTGCTTGGAGAACACCCTAAACGAAATGCTCGGAGACGAGGTAGCTGGAACCATTGTAGTTGAGCATTCAAACGATGGCTCTGGCATTGGAGCTGCTCTTCTTGCTGCATCCCATTCACAGTACCTCGAAGTGGAGGAATAGTGAGAGCAGTAAGAATTGGTTTGGTTATGCCATTCTTTTGAAGTTTATTTGTGAGAAATCATGGCAAACTTTTATCCATTTTTTTAACCTCAGGGATTAGCATTTAATTCCTTTCTCCATTAGTTTACTTGGAAGAGAATTTATAGCAAAATCTTAAATAATTGCTTGCAGAAAATGCGATGAGGTGGATTAAATGTATAAATGCAGGACCTGGAAGCGTGACCTCTTCTGCTTCGGCCTGAGATTCTGTTCATCTTTTTCTTTCCTGCTGGTAGATACCAACCCTTTACTGCCAAGGCATGAAAATAATTGCTAACCCTTCTCTATTTTTCACAAAATAGTTTGATTATCTTGCACCTCTATGTGATTGTCAACTGTTGGTGTTAATTGTCGACAAGCTGTACTTATTCTAACGGCGTTCTTGGAGTACTATACCTATATGTGAATGTCAAAAATTGGTTATCATGGAATGATTTGTTGACAACTGTATGTACCTATTCTAACGGTATTCTTGGGGTAAATTCAGCTGAATTCCAGCTACAAACTTGCCCAGATACGTCTTGATCATTAAACCTGAGTTAAGCTAGCTTGTGCTAATTATAATATAATACCATGAACAATATCACGCTGGAAAGAGACGTCTTGATTGAACTTGAAATGCAAAGGATAAATAATATCTGCTCCAGTCTGAATAAACAGAATTAGCTTGACCTTTGCAATATCAAGGTTTTCTTCACGAAATTCATGGCCTGGCAGAAAATCTTAATATATTTTCTAATCTCTATACATTATTTAATCATTCTTTGGTACTTTTTTTACTTTAATCTACACCAACTTGATTTATTAAAAAGTATGTTTCGTTGCTACACATGTAATATTATGTGCTTACCGAGAAAAAAAGAGCATATCCATGTGAAATCATCTTTGACACCATTGCCTTTCCTTTGACCAATAACTGCAATAAAAATTACCAGCCAGATCTAGCAACTACATTTCCATTTTCAAGCTTTCCCAGTGTCCAGAAAATTATCATCACCCATTATAATCAGATTCCATCCCAGAAGATCATGGCTGAATCACTTGTTTCTATTGTTCTGGAGCAGTTAGTTTCGCTCGGTGTTGATGAGGTAGCACAAGGAGTGAAACTCTTCAGAGGAGTTGATGCAGAAGTCGAGAAGCTCACCAGCAATCTCCAAGCCATCAAAGCTGTGCTCCAAGATGCTGAGAGAAGACAGGAGAAGGAGGCTTCCGTCAAGCTTTGGCTAGAAAAGCTTAAAGATGTCTCCTACGACATTGATGATGTGTTGGATGAGTGGAACACTGCACTCCTCAAATTACAAAATAATGGAGATGCGGATAAGGTATGCTCTTTCCGTACTCTTTCCCCTGGTTTTTGCTTCCACCAAGTTTGTTTGAGGAATGACACTGCTCGCAAAATAAAAGAATTGAATGAGAGGTTGGCTGCTATTGCCAATGAAAGAAATGCATATAATTTTATATCTGGGACTGTGAGGGGAAGTCAGGAACCCAGATTATTAACTACCTCTGTCATTGATGTGCCAGAGGTGTTTGGTAGAAAAGAAGATACCGATAATATTAGAAACATGTTGTTGAGTGGGACTGGGTGCAGTGAAGGAGCCACCCTCCGCATCATCTCCATAATAGGGATGGGAGGGTTAGGAAAAACTACTCTTGCTCGATTGGCTTTCGATGATGCTGATGTTAAAAGCCATTTCGACAAGAGAATTTGGGTCTGTGTTTCTGATCCTTTTGATGATAAAAGAATTGCCATTGAGATTCTTGAATCTTTAGAGGGGAAGAACACAAATCTAGTTGGCATGGAGACCATGCTAGAAAAGATCCGTCAAGGTATTTCTGGAAAGAAAATATTCCTTGTCCTTGATGATGTTTGGACTGAGGATTCAACCAGGTGGGAGCCATTGAAAAACTCCCTTCTCAAAAGTGCTTCTCCAGAGAGTAGAATCTTAGTAACTACTCGTAAGGAGAAGGTTGCAACGGTTATGGGAAGTGGAAGAATAGACATGTGCCATGTAGGAATTTTGTCCGAGGAAGACTGTTGGAAACTTTTTAGTCATCTAGCCTTTTCGGAGAGGAAGACTGTTGGAAACTTTTTAGTCATCTAGCCTTTTCGGAGAGGTCGCGTGGAGAGTGTGCAAATTTAGAAGATGTTGGTAGGCAAATTGTGGAGAGGTGCAAAGGATTGCCACTGGCTGTGAAAACTATGGGTAGTTTATTGAGGTTCAAAAAGGCTAAAGAAGAGTGGCAAAGTGTATTAAACAGTGAGATGTGGGAGATTAAAGAGGTAGAAGAAGGTGTTTTTGTTCCTCTTTTGGTGAGCTATTATGACTTACCACCTATCTTAAAACAATGTTTTTCATATTGTGCTATCTTCCCAGAAGATTATGTAATGAAGAAAGATGAATTGATTAAGTTGTGGATGGCACAAGGATTTCTTAATGAAACACAACACAGAGAGATGGAGATGGTTGGGGAAGAATATTTCAGAGAATTAGCAATTCGTTCATTTTTTCAAGATTTTGAAAAGGATGAAAATGGGGACATTGTTAAGTGCAAATTGCATGATATGGTGCATAACTTTGTGCAACATTTGACTAAAAAAGAATGTTGTTTGATAAAGGTAAATAGTTTGGAGGAAACAAGGGAAGTGAACATTCCTTTTAAAGCTATTCGTCATTCAATGTTGTTGGTGAGGGGAAAAGATGCCACATTCCACATCCCAATGGATAAATTAGAAAAGATCCGTAGCATGTTAGTTAAGTCGGGAAGGAAGATTTCAAGAAAACAAAATTTACTAAAGTCGGTTCATAAATTGGCATGTCTAAGGACATTAGATTTGAGTGTGAGCCACACCTATGTTGGGTCATCAATTAAAAGGCTTCCAAAAAGAATTGGAAAGTTGATACACTTGAGGTATCTTAATTTATCCAATAATTTTGACTTAAAAGCATTGCCTGAAGCAATATGTGAGTTGTACAATTTACAAATCTTAGACATCACCAACTGTGGGCTACTTAGATTGCCTTATGGAATTGGAAAACTAAAAAACTTGAGGCATCTTGAGAACAAGGGAGCTACGGAGGTAGAGTTTATGCCGAAAGGATTGAAGAGATTAACAGGTATGCGAACACTAAGGGATTTTCCGGTAGGTAGCACTGAAAAGGGTTCATGTAAGCTTGGAGATTTGAGAGACTTGAGCCATTTACAAGGGAGTCTTAAGATAAGAGAACTGCATGAAGTGGAGGAAGCAAGTGAGGCGAGAGGAGCACGTCTTTCCACGAAGGTTGGCCTCCGTGAATTGGCTCTAGTTTTCTTTTGTAAACCTGAAAAAAGAGTAAAATATGCTGAGAAAGAAGTAGTTGTTGTGGAAGCCTTACAACCTCCCCCTTCTCTGCAATGTTTAGAGATATGTTGTAGTAACGGCTCCACCATCTTGTTCCCTAGTTGGATGACGTCATTGACTATGTTGAAGACTGTTAGGTTATACGGGTGTCATTATTGGGAGAGCTTGCCTCCCTTGGGGAAGTTAACCTCTCTTGAATCTCTAGAGATAGATTCCATGGGGAAAGTGAAAAAAATTGGAGAGGAATTTTTGGGAATAGAAAGACATGAAGACAGAGGATCATCATCAGCTATTGCCTTCCCTAGTTTGAAAGAATTAGTAGTGCTATACATGGAAGAGTTGGAAGATTGGGAATATGGGAACCTATTCAGCAACAATACCAGTACCACTGGTAGCAGTGGTGGAATTACAATTATGCCACGCCTTGAGCACCTGCGAATTACTAATTGCCCAAAGCTAAAGGCACTGCCCCACCACCTTTTTGATCACCTGCAACGATTGAGTATTGAAGAATGCCCTATTCTTTCAGATCGTTTTGAAGAGGGGAAAGGGGAGGAATGGAACTACATCTCTCACATCCCTAAACGCAATATCCTCAGGTATTTTTCTACCCAACGTTTTCAAGTATTTTATTTAGTTATCACCAAAAATTACCTTGAAAATACAACAATTTATATAATCTAGTACACAAAATGATTTCACCTTTATTCTCTTGGTATATATATGTTCTCTTCTTAGAATTTTTCTGGCGTTTTGTTAGTTGTTGCTCCTGCCTTCTAATAAAGGTAATTTATATATATGAAGTCTAAGATTAGTGCCATTTTATACATCTAATAATAATACCAAATATTATTTATTCTATAATAACTACTTCTTCCGTCCCATATTATCTGTCCACTTCTATCAGGGGAAAAGCGGACAGATAATATGGGACGGCCGGAGGAAGTAATAATTAACGCTTTAATTACAAGGTTATTAGCTTTGCACTAATAAATAGATTTGATGCATTACTAATGCGCACATTTCATTCTCTTGATCTGTATGGCAAATAGGCACACAAAATCAGCCTTGCAGAGGTTCTTAACAATGAAAATTGTAGAAGACTGAGTAGGCAGAGGTGAAACAGAAATGTTGGAAATAATATTCACAGGTACACACCATTCTTTCATGTTCAATTCTGCTTAATTTCTTAAGTGACTTTTACATTCACAGGTTATGGCCTTATGGGACCTTTTGTATACTTTAATTTTAGCTTTCAACCTGATACAGAGCAATTGTCTTATTGCGATCATTGTGAGTACACCAGATATATGTGTTAGATTATATTTGTATTGAGGTAATTTCCTCATTGTTTTTAAAACTTAATTTTCTCTGAGTATATCTTGTTTGATTCCAGTTACTGTTCAACAATTGTACTCTTGTTTGTTTTATAAAATGGTTACCATTGCACTATAACGTTGTATATGCAAATGACTTTTCACTATTTTCACAAAAATCAATAAGAAAACTGATACTCCCTCCGTCCCATATTATCTGTCCACTTTTCCCCTAATAGAAATGGACAGATAATATGAGACGGAGGGAGTATTAAACATAATTTGCTTTTCCTTGCAAAGAAAGGTCATTCCAAGAAAACTTGTTTTGGGTGAGATATTTATTAAGAGAATATATTTTGATTGAGGATGTGATCTGGCTTGTTTATCTTCCATACATTCTTTCAAGAATTTTTTTTATGTTGATTGTTGGTTTATTACAAACTATGTTTCGTTGCTACGCATGTACTATTATGTACTTACCGAGAAAAAGAGCATAATCCATGTGAAAGCATTTTACTCCATTGTCTTTACTTTGACCAATTACTACAATAATATTCACCGGCTAGATCTAGCAACTACATTTCCATTTTCAAGTTTCCCAGTGTCCAGAAAATTATCATCACCCATTTTAATCACATTCCTGTCATTTTAATGCAGAAGATGGCCTAATCTTTGAATTCAGTTGAGAGTTGATTCAAAACTAGACATGTTTATCACCATGAAAAGCTTCTTTAACATCACTAGCTTAACTTCTTGATGATAATGAAAAATTACTAGCTTGAAAGTTCCTTTTAGTGTGAGCAAATTATATGTCCTACTTGAAAATTAGGAAGTTGCTTTAAGAAGTTGTTATGATTGGAGCTGAATCACAGATATTTATTTTTGGTATCTTTTCTTGATGCCTCATGAGATTGATGGTCATTCTTCAATTAATTTTTTCCTGAAATCAAAACCCAATGTAATGTTGGGTTGGGTCAGTTTGACGGGCCTAGCAAGAAGTTGCAGCCACTGGACACTTCAGAAAAGGATTTAAATTGTATGAAGTAGAGAAACAATTTGGCAATTTGCATTGCCATAACCTTATTGTTTAAAAATTAAAACAATTGGCGGGCCACACGGCACACTAAGTTGCACCAGTGAAGAGTTTGGAATTTATGAAAATGCATACAGCATATATATATAGTACAATAATTTTTTGGTCACAAAAATAGTACTACCTATACCGACAAGAGGAGAAAAGCATATCAATGTAAACATAGCCGCCTTTATCTTTTTGGTAACAACTTGCGTTTAGGATAACCAGTCAGCTCTCTCCATTATATTCCCATTTTCAACCTTCCCAATTCCCATAGTCCAGAAAATAAAAATCACCCATTTCAATCAGACTTGCATATACATTGCATTATCAGTCTCAACTTGCAATCTGTTCTGTTTGCTTGTGGTTTATTGAAGAGAGCACATAGAATTTGACCTAATTGTTACGTATTAAATTGATTCTTCTTGCATATATATATTAGCTCTTTGATATAGTTTCTTTTTTAATCCTTTGAAATCAAGCCTTTTCTTTTGTCGTGTCAGGCTTACAAAAGGAGAATAGATATATTCATATGGTTTGTTCCTAGTGTGGGGTAATTTTGTGGAAAATGCCAGACATACTCATGTCATTACATCATTTTTTTAGATGCACAATCCAAACACGGTTATGTCATATACCTTGGGAATATTCATGGTGAAACAAACGTGGCAATAGTAAATTATTACTCCCTCCGTTCCATATTATCTATCTACTTCTATTAGGGGAAAAGTGGACAGATAATATGGGACGGAGAGGAAGTACAATATAATATAAAGAGATATGTAAGATAATTTAAGTGAAATTTCGGTCATATCAAAAAGTATGGGTATATCCCAATTCTTGAACCAAACGGCCCGTTAGGTGCATTTATGAAATTGCATACAGCTACCATAATAGTTAATCCCAATACAATAATTTTTTGGTAAAAAAAATAGTACTACCTACCGACGGCAACAAGAGGAGAAAAGTATATCAATGTAAAAAACAACTTGCGTTTAGATAAAAAAAAAAAAAAAAAAAAACAACAACAAACAACTTGTGAATAGATCCAAAAGAAAAAAAACAACTTGCGTTTAGATCTAAAAAAAAAACTTGCGTTTAGATCCAAAAGAAAAAAACAATTTGTGTTTAGGATAACCATTAACATAGTGACCCGTCAAAATGTCCACCATAAAGATCACCAGTCAGCTCTCTCAACTCACAATTATATTCCCATTCTCAACCTTACCGTAGTCCAGGAAAAAAAAAATCACCTATTCCAATCCGATACTAACCATCGCACAAAGATCATGGCCGAGGTACTTATTTCAATTGTTCTGGAGCAGTTAGTTTCGCGCGGTTTTGATAAGGCAGCACAAGCAGTGAATCTCGTCAGAGGAGTTGATGCAGAAGTCAAGAAGCTGACCAGCAATCTCCAATCCATCCAAGCTGTGCTTCAAGATGCAGAGAAAAGACAGCAGAAGGAGGCCACCGTGAAGGTTTGGCTAGAAAAGGTGAAAGATGTCTCTTACGACATTGTTGATGTGCTGGATGAGTGGAACACTGCCACAGCCACTGCAATCCTCAAATCAGAAAATAGTGAAGAAGATGCCCAGAAGGTATGCCCTTTCCCTACTCTTTCCACTTGTTTTTGCTTCCGGCAAGTTGGTTTGCGGCATGACATTGCTCTCAAAATAAAACAACTCAATGAAAAGTTGGCTGTTATTGCCAATGAAAAGAATGCATACAATTTTATATCTGGTGGGACTGGGTCTGTAAGGGGAATTCAAGAACCCAGTAGAATTTTAACTACCTCTGTCATTGATGTGCCTGTGGTGTTTGGTAGAGAAGTAGATAGCAATAATATAAGAAACATGTTGTTGAGTGAAGGACCAGCTCTCCGCATCATCTCCTTATTAGGGATGGGAGGGTTGGGAAAAACTACTCTTGCTCGGCAGGCTTTCGACGATGCTCAAGTTAAAAGCCATTTCGACAAGAGAATCTGGGTCTGTGCTTCTGATCCTTTTGATGATAAAAGAATTGCCAAAGAAATTCTTGAATCATTAACAGGGAAGAAGACAAAACTAGAAGGGATGGACACCATACTAGAAAAGATTCGTGAAGGCGTTTCTAGGAAGAAAATCTTCCTTGTCCTGGATGATGTTTGGACTGAGAATTCAACCAGGTGGGAGCCATTGAAAAACTCCCTCCTCAAAAGTGCTTCTCCAGAAAGCAGAATTTTAATAACTACTCGTAAGGAGAAGGTTGCAATGGTTATGGGTAGTGGAAGAACAGACATGTGCCATGTAGGTATTTTGTCCGAGGAGGACAGTTGGGCATTTTTCAGCCATCTAGCCTTTTCGGAGGGGTCAAGTACTGGAGATCGTGCAAATTTAGAGGATGTTGGTAGGAAAATTGTGGAGAGGTGCAAAGGATTGCCGCTTGCTGTGAAAACTTTGGGCAGTTTGTTGAGGTTCAAAAAAACTAGAGAAGAGTGGCAAAGTATATTAGAATGTGAGATGTGGGAGATTGATGGGGTAGAAGAAGCTGTTTTTGTTCCTCTTTTGGTGAGCTATTATGATTTACCATCTGTGTTGAAACAATGTTTTTCATATTGTGCAATCTTTCCGGAAGACTATGTGATGATGAAAGATGAAGTGGTAAGGTTGTGGATGGCACACGGATATCTTAATCAAACACAACACAAGGAGATGGAGATGGTTGGCAAAGAATATTTCACAGAATTAGCAGTTCGTTCATTCTTTCAAGATTTTGAAAAGGATGAAAATGGGGACATTGTTAAGTGCAAATTGCATGATTTGGTGCATAGTTTTGTGCGATATTTGACCAAGAAAGAATGTTGTTTGATAAAGGTAGATGGTATGGAGAAAACAAGGAAAGTGAACAATCCTTTGGAAAGTGTTCGTCATGCAATGTTGATGATGGAAGATGACGCGGACGCCTCATTCCCCATCCAACTGAATAATTTGGAAAAAACGCGTAGCATGTTGGTTCCGTCGAAATGGAGGACTGCAAGCAAACAGAATTTACTAGAGTCAGTTCATAAATTGACATGTCTAAGGACATTAGATTTGAGATCTGTGATCGGGGGTCCTGTTGAGTCAGAAATAGACATGCTCCCAGATTCTCTTGAGTCAGATATAAACAGGCTCCCAAAAAGAATTGGAAGGTTGATCCACTTAAGGTATCTTAATTTATCCGGTAATTGTGGATTGGAAACATTGCCTGAAGCAATATGTGAGTTGTACAATTTACAAGTCTTAGACATAACCGCATGTATGTTTCTATTTAGATTGCCGCATGGAATTGGAAAACTAGAAAACTTGAGGCATCTTGAGAACGACGATACTTTCAATTTAAAATATATACCAAAAGGATTGAAGAGATTAACTAATCTGCGAACTCTAAAGGAGTTTACAGTGGGTCCCAAAATGTTTCTTGGACTTTTGGGAGATATGGGAGAGTTGGGAGATTTGGGAGATTTGAGGCATTTAGAAGGGAGTCTTCATATAAAAGGATTGAATAATGTGGTGGAAGCAAGTGAGGCGAGAGAAGCACGTCTTTCCACTAAGGCTGGCCTCCGTGAATTGGTTCTAGATTATCTTGTCTCCTCGGAGGAAGTGGAAGTGAGTGATGGTGAGAAAGAAGCAATTGTTGTGGAAGCCTTACAACCTCCCCCTTGTCTACAAAGATTAGAGATATGTTCTAGTAACAGTCCCACCAGCTTGTTCCCTAGTTGGATGACATCATTGACTATGTTGAAGAGTCTTGAAATTCACCACTGTTCTAAGTGGGAAAGCTTGCCACCCTTGGGGAGCTTGCCGTCTCTTGAATCCCTATGTATAAGTTCATTGGAGAAAGTGAAAAAAGTTGGAGAAGAATTTTTGGGAGTAGAAAGAGGAAAATCATCTACTAATATTATTGCCTTCCCTAATTTGCAAATATTAGAATTGTTTGACATGGATGGCTTGGAAGATTGGGAATATGCCAATACCAGTAGCAGCGGTGGAGTTACAATTATGCCACGCCTTCAGCACTTGCGAATCTATCGGTGCCCAAAGCTAGAGGCGCTGCCCCACCACCTTTTTGATCACCTGCAGAAACTGAAAATTGAGGACTGTCCGCTTCTTTCATCACGTTTTAAGGAGGGGAAAGGTGATGACTGGCGCCACATCTCTCACATCCCTGACATTCATATACCTCAGGTATTTTTCTACCCAAAGTTTTCAAGGATTATATTAGTCTTATTTATTTATTACCAGAAAATAAAATACCGTGAAAATAAAACTATATATTGCACATATCTATGATATAGTAGTATACAAATGCTTGTATTCTCAACTCTCTCTCTAGTCTTTCGGGTATTATTAGCCATCGGCACACAAAATCAGCTGATTCTTTTTCTCAATTTGTATAGGAGTAGGAGGATTGAGCTGGTGACACTCTTCCACCAAAGCTTAAAGTGCCATTTGTATTGAGGTAATTTTCCTCGGTTTTTTAATTTAGCTCTTTGTTTGTGAAATTTTTATTTCTATATGGATACATCTTCTAGTTTGCTTCCAGGTAATGTTCAGCAACTATAACCTTGTAAAATGGTTACACTGCTCTATAATGTTGTATGCAACATGATTTTCACTATTTTCACATATTTCAATAAGAAAACTGATATCAAACACTTTGTTTTTCCTTGCGAAGTAGACTAGAAAGGTCATTCCAAGAAAACTTATTTTGGGTGAGATTATGGGAATATTTGAACTATGACGTGATTTGACTTGGTTATCTTTCCATATATATAATTCAAGAATAATTTTACTTTTGAGCCAATTAATATATATGACTATCTGAGGTTATGCATGGCCATCCATTTAGTGAAGGTGTGGAGATGACATTTGTTTGACTGATTCTGTGCTTCTTTCTTTGAACCCTTTTATACCCAAATTACTTTCATTTGTGTTATTTTTGTCACGGAATAATGAATCAAGTCCAAAGTTACTTGCTGCTGAAATTTTATCCAATGCAAAGGGTATTTAAACAGGTGGTCATACTAATTTTTTATACATGTTGACGTGCAGGGCTCCTGTCATCTCGGCAATGCATCAGTACACTTCCCCTGACCTCAAAGTGGGAAGAGAGACGGCCAAGGAAGGAGAGAAACAAAAAACAGTAATAGCTATATGGAGGAATAGTGAGAGCAGAGCGATAAGAATTGGTTGGGTTGCGCCATTCTTGTGAAGTTATTTGTGTGAAATCGTGCATGGCAAACTTTTATTTTTATCCATTTTAGCATTTAATTGTCAGAATTTATAGCAAAATCTTAAATAATTTCTTGCAAAGAATATGCAATGAGGTGGATTAAATGTATAAATGCGGGACCTTGTTAATCCTTTGTTTTCCTGCTGGTAGTTACCAGTGCTTATAATTGCTTAGTCGTGAAATAATGATATATATATGGACATCGATACCTATGCTATTTGAACGGCATTTTTGAAGTATATTCAGCTGAATTGTAGCTACAAAATTGCCTAACTTTGTGCTAGTCTTAATTCCTTGGTAAATATCACCCTGGAAAGATGTGTCTGGATTTACATTTGAAATGCAAAGGATACAAAAGATTTGCTGGAGTCTGAATAAATAGTACTATCAGCTTGGGCTTTAAAATATCAAAGTCTTCTTCAAGAAACTTGGGTTATGTTTGGGGTTGGGATTTAACAAGATTAGATGATGGATTGGATGATGGTTACCTAGAGGCTAGAACACTTATTGTTGATCATACTTTATTTTGGGCCCAAGCCCACTAACAAAACCCTAATCACTAAGATATACTATATAAATAGCCAAGGTATGGTCATTTACCTATCTATCATGCTCGATTAAGTTCTATTAAGCTCTTTCAAAAAAAAGTTCTATTATGCTCTAGGCTATTCTCTGACTTAGACCAACGGACCTAAAACAAACGGGAGCTCGATGTTGATCCTTGATATTATTTGACATCAACACTTACATACACAAATCAACATCCAATCCATCATCTAATCGTATCCAATCTCACCCCCAAACATACTTTCTAAATTTTTGGAGATATTCTTGTTCTGCTTATTTCTTAGAAGGTTCAAGTTTGTTCCCAAGTTGTGGAATTATAATTCACTCTGCTAATAAGGTGTATAATTATAAACGTATTTTCTGCGATTTTGAATATTTGGGACTGTCGGCGAAAGAAATCATTGAGTTTTCGATTTTTGAAACTATGAATTCAATATTCTATTATCAGATCATGAATCTGAAAATTATTGAGCTTAAACAGGGGAATTGTTCAAAACAGGGGAAGTGCTTAGAAGACTAGAAAAGGTCAAACAGGAAGATTCCAAATTGAAATAATTAAGAATCCAACATGAATGAGTGTTACCTCTTACCTGGTTGGGAGGATTTGGAATTTAGCAATTTTCTTTGACATTGGGGCAAATTTATCATTGCATTTCACAGAATTTCTCGTTATAACATTATAGAAGGAGACTTTTGTAACAGAAAACGACACCGCTCCATCTCAAGGGTTGTAATTTATTTGTTGTTGGTGTTCATGTTGGGCACAAAATGACATTACTCGCTCCGACAAAGATCGAATAAGAAGCAACCTTGGAATCATACCTATTTGACAAAATGTGTAGTACTCTCCTGTGTCCCTAATTTAAGTCCTTTTTTGTCAACCAAACCAAACTTTAACCATTGTTTATAAAAAAATATATAAAATAATATAATTTTTTAAAATAATACTTATAAACTTTGAATTACAAACTTCTGAACACATATTTTTTAAAGTTTAAATTTTATATATTTTTTTATAAATCATTGGTCAAAGTTTGATACTGATTGACAAAAAAGAGACTTATAATTAAGGACAGAGTATAATATAAGATTTTTTCCTTTTTTTTTTTAAAAAAAAGTAACATAAACTAAAATTGTCACACTTTAATTTCTGCTCAAATCATTGGCTTCTTATGTCTTAATATGCTTCTCTTCTAAACCCCCACTTCATACTTTTCTATTTCTTAATATGAAATACATTTTATTTCTCTAATAAATTATGGAGAAAATGTTGTGAAAAAAAGTTCCAACCCAGTACTTATGAAGAAAACCCCTAGAACATACTGCAAAGATGTCTAAAATTAATAGGTGCCAAGTATGCTAATAAAGAATTATAATTAACATATCAAAATACTTGGTAGTAGTACTATTTCTTACTTCTTAGCTTGGATAATTTTAATTTCCTTCCTATATAACTCCTATTAAATTAGAAGAACATAAAAACGTTTGTAGAATACCAAATTCGTGTTATTCGTGCTTAACATTTTTATGGTTTGAAATCTTTAAAATTAAGAGTTGGGGGTTCGACAATACTTTATTAACATATCACAGAATTATCTGTGATCTATGCTAAAATCTTAATTTAAATGACCGAAATTCAAAAGAGAATTACAAAATGTCATGTAGAAAAGGATATATACAAGAGGAACACATATATTGATTACATTTTTGACCAACGTATATGGCTCACCCCAACAGAGTATGTGAGTGGAGAGTGCCCATGTATTGTTGCCTTCCTCCTTTTGAAATAAACCCATTTTTTTATATATTCAGTCCAAAGGGTAATGAGTTCTCTTGTTGAATTTCGTCAAAAGGTTTCCCTGTCATCCCCACTCACTAGAATTGGATCTTGAGAAAAAGGGTTCATTTTCTATTTCCCAAGTCTACACACCATGGCTATTGAGCTTCCAACCAATTATACCCTTACGATCCAAAATTTCATTCCTATTATATCATGAATTACCATAATTATAATTCTCATAATCAAAATCAAAGCCCTTAATAAGGGTTGAATTAAGCTGATTAATTATGAACTAAGTAACTAGCATTTCCAAAATATAAATCTCAAGCTATCCTAATTAGGGATGGGAAGTGCAAAATTTTCAAAAGCAAAAGACGAACCACCCATTTGGTTAATGTTATACAAAAGAGGAATCTAAATACAAGGACCACTGGGAATGGTCGACCAACTTTTCTTCATGTCTAGGATATACTGATGGCTTTGTTAATGTGAGTGCCATAGTAATACTTAAAAAAAAAAAAAAAAAAAAAAAAAAAAAAAGAGGTACCTTGGAGTTCATCTAGTTCTCAACTTCTCATTAATTTGAAGTTGAACCACATTAGATCTCAAAGAGGGAAACTCTCGCCTTGTCTAATTTTCATTTGGTATTATTGCTTAAATATTGTTTAAAGAAAACTAATCAAGGATTAATTACAATTAAAAGTTTAATTTGGTTATTTAGCACACTAGCTAGCTAGCTAGTAAAGAATGATTATTAGACCCTTTATCTATCTTCTCATAACAATAATTAAGTTTCCAATGAGAAGAATCAATGTCCAAGGTCATTATTGTAGTTTTCTCCCAAAAAAGAAACCTAATTTTCCCAAAACCCCACCATCACGTAACAAAGTTTTTCTTTCCTACATCACAATATAGAGCGGGAAAAATAACTGTATTAACAGTTAGGCTATATATAAACAAAAGAGAGAAGATTATAATATAAAACAAAAGAGAGAAGAAAAACTCACATATAGCTTCAAACTTTTCTTTCAATGGCGACTGATGAAGCTTTTCTTTCTTCCTATCTCTTCCGGTGTCGGTGGCATCGACGGCGACGGTTTCAATGGAGCATATGGTGAAAAATACAGCATATTTATCTAATTTTTCATATTTTATACTGCTTTACATACATGGCACACAGGGTGAAGCCAGGCAGAAATTAAAGAAATTAGAAAAACAAAAAAAAAGTTATTTGTTTTAAGCTTTATTTGTTTTAAGCTTTACGTGTTTTAACATGTGTGTGTACTTTTATCCCTACTTTCATCTCTTGGTTTATAAATAAGATATGGCAATTATTTGGGGTTTTTTTCATCTATGATTTTTATATTTTTGATGGGTTTTGATTTTTTTTTTCTAGCTTTTTTTTTTTCACTTTGATATATCGTTATGCTTAATTACGATCAGCTCATGGGTTTCATATATATATCTGATTTGATGATTGTTTTTGGCAAGTTTTTCTGGATCGGATATCTTTTTATTTTGTAGCCTTGAAAGATTTGATATCAATTTATAGGTACTATCTATATATCTCAATATGCTTGGTTTTCTTTCTTTTTCTAATTAAGGGACAAGGAATTTCTTGATATTATATATAAACCCTAATTTAGGTTTGACAATATTCATTTATATTTCTAGAAAGTTTAGGACCTATACATTAACTAGCAATCTTTGCATTTTAATTACATCAGATTATATGTTTCATGAGTTTAATACTCCCTCCGTGCCATATTATCTGTTAACTTCTATTAGGGGAAAAATGGACACATAATATGGGACGGAGGGAGTATCTCGTAGGGGTCTTGTAGAATTCTAGGTATAGTCATGTTAACTGAGATTGATGGTGACAAGATCTGCTAGCAATCAATGTATTTGAGAGTATAAATTTGGAGTATTTCCACATATGACATATATATTGGGCTTAAATCATCCCAAAATTTAACAAGTTTTCAATTCAACTGTGTCTAATTTGTTTGAAATCCAAAACCATCCATTTTTAGCCACCAGAACAAATAATTTTGAAACTAATTAATAATCTCAAATTCATGAATTATTTAGAAACTTGTAACCTTACTCTCATTATTTATCATATGGCATTTGCCTTTCAGTACAGGATTGTTTCGTTATGCAACTGTCTAATTGAATTCTGAAGCAAAGCTGCCTTGTATTTTTTACAAACTTTAGGCATTTGCTCTCTATATATGTTAAGCTCAAACTGCTTTTCTTTTCAATGTTAATTCTTCCATGTTGAATGTCACCTACAAATAAAAATTATTTGTTTGTATAATAATCAGAAGAAAAATGCAAATAGATTGTGCAGATGATTAGGTAAAAGTGCTCGATCCGAAGAATATCAAATCAGTATTTTGGCAAAACTTTCGAACATATATATATACCCTGATCATCAGTTGAATGAATTCCAATATCTGTCTGAAGACTGAAGAGAGGTTCCTTTAGTGTCTCTAATTCGACTTTAGATCGATTCAATTTCAAGTTTAGAGCATTATTTCAGATTCACAGTGGCAATATATATAAATATACTTATGGAAGAACCCAATCTTTTAGAATGGCAGTAGATTTCAATTTCAATTTCAACCCCAATAGAACTAGAAAACTTCGTATTGTAAATTGAACCAAATAGTATAGACATGTTTATGGGCTTAGCTCACCTTTTATGTCCACGGGTTTGCTTCACTTATGCTATATTACCTTAAACAAAGATCATTTTCAGAGGCCCAAGCATGATCTTATCCAAAAGTTTAGTATTATTCACCAAAAAAAAAAGTTTTTAATAAAAAAATGTTAACATAAAAAGTCACCATTTTCTGGAAAAAAGTATGATATAAAAATATCTGTTGTTATTTTATAAGTAACAAAGTAATATTTTTAATAGACAATTCTAAGTCTAACTGAACCTTAAGTACTATTAACTAAAATCTCGTATTATCAAACTAGCAAGCAATCAATTTTTTTTTTCTTTTGGCGGGTAGGAACAATCCAAGTTTTCAATACGATTTTCAACTACTTGCTACATCATTAGGTATACATAATATTAGAGATTTTTAGTACAATAATTTAATCCTGTATTTTCAGGGTTTTTGTCACCTGCACCTTTGACGTTTAGCAAGGGTTACTGTATTTTTCTATAAATTTTTTTAATTAAAGAAAAGGAAGTTTCTTCACAGAAAAAATGTAGAATCAGTAGAAAGATTTGTTCAACACACAAAGGAAAACAAGTAAACAAATTAATTTTATACTATTATTGGTGTGGAGACTCACAAAATCATAAGTGGAGAATATTACTATCTACTAATCACAATGAATTTGGATAAATTTAGAGTCAAATTACGTCAGATATTAATTAGTGAAATAGTCTTATAATATTCACTTATTTCCCTTTACAAGATTTAATCATAATACCTTGTTTACGAGATATTATTAAATTCTTTCCACTCGATTCAATAAGCATTAGTGTTTAATTCATTATTTTAAATAGTTTTTGGAGTTTGAACAATAAATATCAATGTATAAGAATAAGAGATTTTATGATGATTGAAATTATTTGAAACACATATATCAAACCTTTTTCTAAGATCGTTTGGAGTGACAGCTTACACCTTATTTTATTTTATGAAAATTAAAATAAGGCCCTCTAATTAAACTTTCAAGCGTATAAAATGGCACAAGTATTAGACAAGTAATTAACAAGTATAGTATTAGAGTTAGTACACTAATTTATACTTATCATGTAAAATAATGATAGCTTAGAAGACATGTCATGTCTTTGGGTCAACAAAAGCACACGTGTAAACTTCACCAAACAAATGGAAGGTAAGCAAGAAGAAGAAGAAGAAGAGCAAAAAAAAAGGCCCAGGATAAGTGCCGGCAACTGCGCACGTGTGTTCCCACACGTGACACGTCTCCACCCAACCCAACCAAAGGGAATTAGACCAGTCCTTGTTCTTGGGCCCAAAGTTAGGCAGCTCTTCATGATAATGACCCTTCAATCCTCCCCCAACCCTCTTTGTTTCCCATTCCTCCCCTTTTTATCACTTTTTTTTTTCCTTTTTCTCACATTTTTTCTTTTTTCCTTCTTTGGGTTGTAACCCTCAAAGTTGGTCCTAGAGACTCCTTATAATTCTCTCAATCCCCAAACCAAACATTTCTAACCATGTCCTTCAATGGTCAAATTCTGTGGGAAGTTGGATTTTTGGACTGCCCATTGCTTTTCTTTCTTTCTTTATCCTTAACCCAAAGCCAGAATGGGACTAATTGAACAGTGTTGTAATGAGCTTCAATGGAATCAAATAAAGCAGAATAAAGAGCAAAAGTGAATCAACTTTACAACCCATCATTTAATTCCCTTCAAATTTTCAGGAATTTCAACTTGATTTTGATCAAGTAATGCAAAATATGCTTGTAGACTCGAAATCAAATGCTACTTACTAGTTTTGATTGAGTCCCAAATTGGATTAATGTAGGGAAAAAAAGCATGTTAAAACATAATGGATAGAAGTCAAAAATTACACATAAAAACTACTTATATTATATATTTTAGCAATAACATATATATACTGTGAGATTGCATTGCATTGCAACAAGTTCCATGCAAAATAGGGGTAGCAAAATGTCAAAATGTGAAAACAAAAAAACATAGTAATTTCCAAGTCCTCATCTTCAAACTTTGGTGAGGGTTAAGAGGAGAATCTTCAGAGTGGAAAAACTCAAGTTTTTCGAGGCAAAGATGTCTTCAAGCAGGTATCTTTCCCTGCTGCTTACTGCTTCCAACTGTTAAAAAAAACATAAGAACAAAACACAACCCAATATTGTCTAATTAGAGACCAAATGCCCCAACAAACAAACAAAAGCAATGCTTTTGTTAAATTAAATTAATCCCAAAAAAAAAACACTCACGGCTAAGTGCAGATAATTCTGAGCTCTTCAACACGCGCAACCTCTTCACTGTTGATACAAACATGCTGCAATACCATAACATAAACATTACTAAACATTAAACAATAGAATAAAAACAGGATTATGGTTGAGATATTAAGAATCTAATGCTGTTTTTCGGGGAAAACTAGACGACAAAAATACCGCGAAAATAATTACTAGTATTCTGATTTAGGGTTGATCACTAATGGTGGAGGGGAATATAATATGGTATAATAAAAGTATAATAATCTGAAAATTTGCATCAGATCCACAGTGATAAGATGCTTACTGCCATGGGACATCCCCAACAAGCATCCTGTCTCCTTCATTATCTTCATAAACAAGTGTATATTCCCCACTTCCGTCCAATACGCCTGTAATTGCTTTCTCTTCATCTTGCTTGTTCACTATTCCACCAGCAGCAGAGGAATCTCTTTGAGCTAACAACAGAGTAAACAAAATGACAAACATATGAGACAATAACCATATCTGTCAATTAGGATTTACATTATTATTAACATAATAATAAAGGCTAATCAGTCCAAGATTTTGCCCCTTGAATTATGCAAATTTGAAATTCCCCCACTTCCATCAACTAATTAAACAGTTGAAAACTAATTCTGATTTGAACTAATTGGGGTCATGTAGCTACCATATGCAGTATATGCAGTATAAAGATTTCTAATACATTGAATTAATGATGGAGCTGTCAAAATGCACAATCAAATCAAATTTAGCCTAAGTTTAAAGAAATTTACCTGCAAGGAGGCCTCTGAAGAGTTCATCAACAGCAGTTGAGAGTTTTTCATAGCTATCATAGGATTTGAGATCCACTTTCCTTCCTATGGGAACTCCATCCATGTTGATCTTCACAAATAGGCCTTTACTGGTTGGTTCAGCTGCTGGTGCTTTTTCATTAGAACCCTTGTGAGGGACCACACTTGGTGAATCAGAAGCTAGCTTTGAAGAGCTGCTGCTTGCTAGATTTTTCCTGAATGAACGAATTGGAGGCCAACCCACAACTGGACCAGGAGCAGTCCTATTTTCCATGATCACAAATCCATATGATTAGACAAAATATAATCAAAATTAAATTCATGTTAAAGGGTTATTTAATATTTACTAATCAAGATTAGATACACTAATCAGCCTCTCAAGACCACACTTTAGATGCCTAGCTACAGCAAGAACGTGCTAAATAATAGTAGGTAGATTAGCATAGGCAACTATAGAGATAATAGATTACAAATAAAATATGTAAAACTAACATCTAAAAAGAAAGATAAGAGATCAAGCATTTACTACCAGAATGAGATAAGAGCTATATCATGATTAATAAATCATGAAGAAGAAAATAAGTTTTTATTTTTATCTTAAAACATCAGAATAAGAAAAGTACAAATTTTTGCACTAAAATCACAAAGCATACAAGAAGTACTACACATGAAAGATTAATTTGAAAAAACCAGGTAACATGGGAAACAAACACAGAAGAAATGAAACAAGTAGTAATAATTAACAAGCATGCATGGATGATGGACCACATAACATCAAGTAAGGTAAATTTGTGACTCGTGAGTTGAATATCCTCTGTCAAGTAAAATAAAAATATGTTATAGTGTTAAAGGATGAGAGAGAGAAAGAGAAAGAAAGGTAAAAAGCTGGAGTACCTTTTCTGAGAAGTGTTGGGAAGAACAGCTGGATTTGCAGGAGGTGGTGAAAATGCTTTTTTCTCTGCATTCTGCAAGTCTACTGCTTTAGTGCAACAGGGCTGTGACGATTCCTTTGCTATAACAGGCAAGCTTTGGGGCGTTGTTGAAGGAAACTGAAGAAACGAAGGAGGCTGCTGGTGGGTATTTTTGGCCCATGGACAAGACAAAACTGTATTATTATGTGTCTGTTTCCCATTGCTGTTCATGGAAGAAGAAGAGAAGTAACCAAGTGAAAGCATAGACTCATCTCTTTCCCTGTTGTTGGTCTTGGATAAGTTCATGTCTTTGATATTAGACCAGTTATCTTCTCCAGGGGGACCAAGCCTCAGTTCCAGCTTTTTCTCTTCTGAGGATCCATGCCTCCTTTCATCTTCATTCTTCACATGCCATTCTCTTCCTTGAGGAATTAAATCAAGCAGTTGAGGACCTTCAACATTCTTTGAACAACCGCTTTCCATCTTTTCTTAACAAGAGGAAAATAGAAATCCAACTAACCCAAAATGATCACTTTTTCTTTTCCTTTACTTTGAACGCCAAGAACTAACAACAAACTGAAACAATAAAGTGTTTAACAGGTTAGAACTTGGAAGGCTTTTTAAGTATCATAAAAACAAATGAAAAGGACATGAAAATAAAGCCATGCAAACAAAAAAAACATAAAGAGTATAACAAATTAAGTCCAAAGATAGAAACAGAAACTACCTTAAAAAGGGAGTTACTCAACCAGAACTCAAAATAATGAAGACCCACATCTTGAAATCAGCTCAAGTTTCCTTAGCTATGAACAAAAACCCAGATAGGAAAGAAGTGATGGAACTCTCAAGATCTTAAGCTAAAGACACAAGGAACTGTCCAGAGTGTCTCAACCATTCAATTCCTTAAACCAAACTCCTTTAAACTGGAAAACGCCAGGCTAAAAACCCAATATCAAAAAAAAATCACACCTTTAAAAACAGAAACCCCACCAAGAGAAAGGGAAAAAATGAAACCCCTCTAAAAGAACAAAGTGTTTTTAAACAACTCAAAGGGCAAAAGGTTAAAGAGAGAAGGAGAGGAGCTATATGATAAGAAGGGTGGGTTCTTATGTAGGTAGCTTTTGCTTTGTTTTTTTGCACGCTTAGTGGGTTCCCTTTCTCTCTCTAATTGAAAGGAAGGTGATTTATATTAAGTACTAGTATAGTATTTTTAGAGGTAAACAGACACAAGAGAGGAGAAGGGAAGGAGGAAGCATAAAAAGAGAAAAGAGATGGAAAAACCAGAAAGAGATTCGCTTTTACTCAAGACCCCAAAAACAGGAAACAGGAAATTAGAACAAAACTCACGCAACCAGGACCAGGGGGAGCTCCCTAAATAACGTTAGGTTGTTCAGTTGAGGAAGCAAAGCGTGCTGTTGCTGACCTCCTAAAGATACTCTCTTTGCTCTTTGTGTTAAAAAAAAAACACTCTTTTTAGTTTTTTCCATCTCTTTGCAAGTTTTTACTTTCATTTCTAAGAAAAAAAAAATTTGCCTCATTAGCACATTACCCCAAACATCCCCCTTTATTAGAGTCTTGTGTCCTATAGATAGAGAAAGCTACTAATTAATCACTAATGTTAAAAAAAGATGAAAGGAACCAACAAATAAAACAAAAACACCCATATGCTTAAAACCAAAGCCACTTGTGTCAAATTAAGTTCATTTTCTTACTTTAAAGTTCAATCTAGTTACAAACTCAAGAAATATAATGTTTACTTTATGCTTTTATTAGAGGACTATAACTCTATAAGGGAGCTTACAATCAAAGTTTTAGTTAGATAACAAAGACAAATTATGTTCACTTTTTTCTACCTAGATTAGGAAAAAAGAATGAGAGAGTTAATTAAACAAATAAATATACCCATGTATTAATTAATTGGTGTTTAATTAAGTTGAATTTGTTGGGTTAAATTAAAAGAAGAAAGAGAGAGAGACTTGAGGCTTAATTCAAAACAGGAGTTGCTTTTGAGGAGGTCAAGAAAATGATGGATGGGATGTGATTTGTTGCTAGCTACTAGTAAGAAGTGTAGTAAAAAAGAAAAGGAAAAAGAAAAATAAAGAAAGAAAGAAAGGGAGATTTGTTGCATGATCCATTTTTGTGCAGGGAGCTTTGGTGAAAATAAAAAACATGCAGATCCCATGATCTTCTTGTCTCCTCTCTCCCTCTTTCTCTTCCTACCGTCCATACTCCATAGCCAAATCCCAAATGGGGATTTAATTTAATTTTAATTTGCTAATTATAAGAAAGCAAGAAAATGGCAAAGATTACACATAATAAACATTTGCTAATTTTATGATTTACAGCCAATAAGAACCGGTTTATTTGTGCTTAATATTGGTTGCTTTTGGTTAATTAAATATATATATACATGATGAATCTTGAGATTTGTGTTGGACACAAACAGAATCTGACACAACCCTTGAGCAAAAACCAGTGATCATAAGGCCAGGCCAGGCTTAAAAGGAGCCACTCTTTTGTTGCTTTTGGCAATATGGGGATTTTTTTTTTTGTTCACCCATTTTTCCCTACACCAAAAAACAAAAAGATAATTTTAATTTAAAAAAATTGTCCGTACAATGGGTTAATCCACTTAAAACAATGGACTATGGAGAGACTAAAAAAACTCGTCTCATCGGCCCAAATGCTAAAACATTCTTAGCGGCTCACCAAACCAGCCAAACTTTTACTGCATGATGACTATAATGTCCTTTGCGTGTTAAATTTAAATACAAACCCTTTGTTTATTTTTTATGAAATTTTTATTTACAAATAGAGAGAATTTTTTTATTCTCATGTATCGATTTTTTTATTTGAAAAATCATGCAAAATAAATAATTATCCATCATCTATAGAAATTAGAAATTTATTTTTATATCTTTTTTAAAAAAATCACAAATGGTAACCACATTCACTACTTTTCCGCGATAATGTAAACAAACTTGTTTTTATATTTCATCATTTGTTTGTTTTATAATTATACTAGTAGTATCATTTATTCGTATATATGTTGACATGTCAATATACATCTCCTTATTATATTTAAACATGTTCATGAATGTTGCCAAGCTAAGTAATAAGAATGAAAGTAATTGCCAACTTGATTCTTCGCACAATCAATTATAACACACTAGAATATTACAAAGAACTTATAAATATCACTTCATAAATCAAGTTACGGGTACCTATATTTTTTTTTGGCCATACGGGTACCTAGATTGACTTCTTGCAAATACAAAAATCATTTATTCGTTACTTAATGCAATTTAAAATATTTTTAGTTGTCCATCCTTTTCCTTTTTTATATTGTGTTAATAGCCTATTAAAATAGATATAATCTTTTCACAAAGTCAATAAAATTGAAAATGGAAATCAATAAATCATTGAAAATGTAATGTTTAATTTCAAGAGAAGAGCCGATATTGATTTGATTATTTGTATTAGCAAATCAAGAATATGACTATGTTTTCTCGAAAAAAAAAAAAAAGAATATGACTGCGTTGAAAGCGTTACTTAAATATAAATATAAAATTTTCTCTTTTTTTTTGGCCAAAAATATAAAATTTTCCACTTACGTGCATGAAGTCGTGGACAATTACTATCCTTGTTCCTAATGTGATAAAAAAAAAGGGGTATAATTAATGTCTTATATATATACTTACTTTGGTCCTATATATATTGTACTCACTCCGTCTCATATTATCTGTCCACTTTTATTAGGGGAAAAGTGGATAGATAATATGGGACGGAGATAGTATAATAGTTAAAATACATGCACGCTTGAAAATGATATAATATTTAAGAAAATATCATTGTTCAAGGAAGAAAATTTCATCCAAAGTGAACTATTTTGCAGGCACAATTTGTTTTCTCGCGGACTTTTATATATATAAGAACAAATCTACATTGTTTTCTTTTATTAGCCGCAATTTCGAACACTTACAAATATTATATATAATATAGTTGGGTGAGGAAAAAAATGCGAATTTGCCAATTTTGTATATAAATTAAGAAGACAATTTGAGTATGTGTCAAAATTTACCATCAACATATCAACATATAAGGCGATTATTGAAATTTATACAATTTTTATCAATCTCTCAATTAATTATAATATTCTTCTTTATATATATGTAACATGTATTTAATTGTTTTACAAAAATAAAATGGCAATAAGCATTTTGGAAAAGGGTAATGTGGTCATTAAAGAAAATGGAAATGATTATAGGCAAAAGCAGCTTAAAGAGACAACCTTAACCCTAGCAGACTGCTACAAAGGTTAAAACCAAACCAAAGAAGATGGTTCGGTTAAACCTCGGACATGTAAGTAGGGGGTGGTTCGAGCCCTGGTCGGCTAGTGGTCTGGGCTTGGACACTGCGAAACGAAACCTAACCATTAACGTGGAGTTTTTAATTTATTTATTTAAAAAGAGGAAGGAAAAAAAAAGAGACAAAGAGAGAGACACGTGTCAGATGAATAAAGTACCACTATGGAGAAGGTCCACAGAGGAAAGAGAGAGCGGAGGCTCGTGATGCTTTTGGCCTCCGACCACCCAACATGTTCGATATTTAACGCCCCATCCTCTTTGCTAGTCGGCGGTATTATTACGTACGGGTCCCATTACTAGTTTTATTTTACTACTCACTTTTTTTCATCAGAAAAATTATTGATCTGAAACTCATAACCCACTCGCAGTGAGAGCGCGTCTAGCGAGTGCGCTGAGTTTTTCCCTTTTTAGGTACTTATATATATATAATAGGTTTATTGACTTATTTCGTGAAGTTGGTGAGTGAAGGGTAAATGAAGTTGAAGTCTTTCCATTGGTTCGACCTTTGGGTTTTGGCTTACATTATCCGTCATTTTTCAAATATAAAGTGTTTTAAAATAAAAGGCATTTAACATTTCCTAAAATTTAAGTCATGTGAGTTTTTTCTTGTATCCTTTTTTATAATACTATTAATCAAAAACAAGTTTTAGCAGTCGATTAAGACATCTATGAAGATGATTTTGTTGGTTTGCACATCTAGATTTATCAATAATTTGGCAAATGATCCATTTTAGCAAATAGTATTTACTTTTCTTTATGTCTCTCTTTCAACAATGTACAAATGCTATGCTCATAGCTAGGGCCACACCTTTGCAAATATTAATCATTCACCATATAATAGGTTATAGGGTGTTTTTCTAAGTTATTAGCACCAATCTTTTTTATTCAAATTATCAAAGCCTTTTCTATATTTCGTACGAAGAAAAAGTGAGCCTTAAAAATGTAATGTTTGTATTTTTTTTTTTGGGTAATAACTGGAATTGGATTAATAAAATTAAGTGTTTATAGACTTGGGGAAAGATAGCCCCGTAACATCATTCATAAATACATTAAAAATGGTGTTTGGGATAGCATCAAACACTAAGAAATTTGAATCCAAAAGCCTCCCTACATTTGCCAAGGCATATGCTAATTTGTTGGCTTCTCTATAAAGCAGTGAAAGATCTTCATGCTGGTAAACTGCTTTATCAGGTTCTTGTGATCAATGACCAAATTATCAAGGGGATGCATATCAGCATTAGCTAGTATTTTCAATAATATTAAGAACAATTTTAGTATCAATAGAGATATCCAACATGGTAATTCTCTTATCCTAATTTAGCTTCAAGTACCAATCCCTAATCCCCCACAATTCAGCTTGAAGACTAGTTGCATGATCAATTTTCCTAACACAGCCCAAGATCCATTCTCCAAACTCGTTTATAATACAACTTGCAGTTCCATAGTTACCAATATTAACTATAGTGTAGCCATCAATGTTTAACTTAAACCAACCATGATTTGTAGGATTTCAATGGACATTCAAAGACTTTCTAATGACAACCTCAATAGTAATGTTTGTATCTATTTTTAGAAAAGCAAATTCTTGTAATATTATTTCTTCTCTTTTATTGGCAAAATGCATAATTAACGCATGACTAAATAGTACTATTCAAATAAGTACATAAGAAATTTACCAAATTATCAGGACAAAGAAAAGGTACCTGATGTATTCTTGGAGGCGCGTCGAGGGGGGGAACCAGGAAACCTACCTTTTAGTATTATTATTAGTTTCAATCAGGTAGTACACAAAGCAAAGTTCCCACCATTATCAGACGCAAATCATGACCGTACATTACCAACGTACTACACGATCTGTCCACAATCGACGGTGATGATGAAGGGTACAGTGTTTAAAAGAAGGAAACAGCTCGTGAAGTAAACGTCTTGTCAAAAGGAGGAGCTGAGCTTTTGAGAGAGAGATTTGGTTTGGTCAGTGGTGGTAATGATAGTTTTGTCCTTAAAATGACAAAAAATAAAATTAATTGGAAATCAGATAAGGCGCACTAATGGTGCTAGTCTAATCATGGGATATGTTTGATGGGACAATCCTGACCGTCTGATTTTAAGGATGCTGATTTCTGGCCATGATTTGTGATTCGAACTGCACCAAGCCATCAAACCAAATAGTAGTAGCAAATAGGCATCCCCATTTTTGTTCTTTTCTTCATTTTTCCTTTCTTTTTTATGTCTTGTTTTTAAGGTTTTATTTGGATGGTTGGCAAATTTAAATTTGTACATTTTGGGTTCGAATATTATCATCTTATAGCATATAAGTATTTTGTTTTGGATTTCACTAGAAACTTTGAAGTGCTAATGATTTTTTTTTTTCTAATTTCCCATATTTTGTACAACTTTTTTTTTTCTGTTGAAAATCACTTTTGTTTGAGGGATGTGCATGAATGTATCTAGATATTTGTCAAAAGTAGAAAATGGGCCGAAGAAAATTAGAAAAAATGAACGAAAAATTTCTAAATTTGGGTTTCAATGTTTTGGGTCAAAAATTTATCAAATAATTTTAGGTGTTGGTAGGGGAAGCCTAGTCAAACAAGTATATGTATATTTATACACTTTCTTTTTGTTATTAGATTTTTCTTTTGAAAAATATTGCCAAATATGTGTGTACTAGCAAGTAAGGAAACAAGAAAAAAAAATAGGTATAAGCAAGAATATATATAAATTCTCGTTTTATTTAATTTGGAAATTGATAATAATTTATGGAGTTAATCTTAAAGCTCGTTGATGCATGCAATATACTACTCCTACTTCTCTCCTCGCATATATATATTGGAAAGTGATAAATTCTAAAACTGAATTGTTAAATACCGCCCCATTTTTGCTATTCATCGTCCCATTTTTTTACGTTTTTGCCATTTGCTTCATTTTCTAATCTTGAAACTATCACGAACGTAAAATAGCGTTAACGTGTTGTATTTTGATGACGATTTAAGAAAAATGAACGATAATGTGCCGTATTTTGATGACGATTTCAGAAAAATGCAATTTTTGACGAAATTTAGGACTGATGACCCCTGCCGTCCCAAGAGGGCAGCTTACCATGGCTCGAGCCGCCCCACTGGGGCGGCTCCACCATGAACAGGCCGCCCCAGAGGGGAGGCTCCAGCGTGGTTGAGCCTCCCTAGTGGGGAGGCTCCACCGTGGCTGAGACGTCCTAGTGGGGAGAATCAGTGTAAAAGTGTAAAAAGTGCAAAGGGTAAAGGGCAAAAGTATAAAAAATGGGACGGTGAATAACAAAAATAGGACGGTATTTAGCAATCCACGTTCTAAAATTCATTCCTTTTTCTACTCATTTTCACATATATTTCACATGTTTCTCTATTTTTTCCTTGTATTTTTAATTTTTTATTAGGGTGTATAATTGTATGGTATTATGTACTTGCTAAAACTTGAGAGTTGTGAAAAGTTGAAAGACATAATATACTTTCTTTTTCTCAACAATAATGGTTTATGTGTGTAATAAGGGAAACAAACAGAAAAGGAAGATCGGTCTAGAAAGTGTTGAAAGATAAAAAGAAATTTAAAAAATCTCAACTACACTTGGGAAATGTTGATAGGTTTCTTGAACTGGAACATAATATAAAAGAAAACATTGCTTGAGAAAAATATTGCTATTTTCTTTTCGTGTGGCAAGATGATGAATTGATGATGAATGTATTATATATCTCATGACCAAAAACAGGAAAAGAAAATCCTTATCCTCTCCTTTCAAATCTCTGTCTTCTCATAAAATTGAATAAATTATAATCCAATTTTCAAAATGAACATATATATTCTTTATATATCTTTGTAGATTCTTGAATGCTTTCCTCAATTTAATTTAATGTTGGCTTATATAATCATATATATGTAAAAAAGTAGTATTTTATTTTCATTTTCATTTTGTTTTTTTTCCACCCGATATTCAGAGTTTTGCTCTGATTAATCCGGATTTGATCGCGCATCTGAGTTTGATGGGTGAGTCTACCAATCCGGAGTCATTTTATTTATTTATTTTTTTGAAAAAAATTTACATTTTTATTTTGTTACTATATATATATAGTATTAATTAAAGCTAAGTTCTGCCATGATTTTTTTTGTCCTAGAAAGAGTCTCACTTCAAATTCAATGACAAATTTTTGTCCTGTCCAATTTCTATCAATAATTCCATTACAAATGAACAGCCCATGTGCCCAAAATTGAAAATTGACCAAAAAAAGAGAGAAAACTTATAAAAGAAAGGCAATTAATAATGTTTTGGAAATTAAACAGCATCAATCCAAACAATCCCCACCCTTGTAGCCAAACAGAAAGGAATCCATATGTTTGTTTTATGTCCCAATGCTTTGTTGCTCTCCACATCAAACCCCACCCCTCTTTCCCTCTTCTCTGCCCAAATTTCCTATCTCTCATGCATTTGGCATTCTTCAAACTTCAATTCAAAATGAAATTGTTTGGTTGGTTGGTTTTAAGCAATTTTTTTCCCCTCAAAAACTCTATTCCTTTTGGGATTTTTCTGTTTACATCCAAACATTTGGTCAGTTGGTGTGTATATACTTCCTTCGCTCAAAAAGTATAGTTGAACATGACGGCAAAAAAAAAATGTATAGTTGAATACGCTATTCCCATATATATATATAAGGAAAAAACGAACAAACCTTTTAAGTTTTAACATAAAAATGTTCAATATGCATTAACATTTGACACTAACCTAAAAATAACGCAAATGATAGAATGTTAGCTAGACTCTTGATTTCAATCATTATTAAAATTAAATTCGAACAATCCCTAATATAAAAAGAAGTAAAACAACAAACTACAAGCATATAGAATTTGATGCATATTTATCTTTTCTTTCTTTCTTCCGATTATGCTTTGTGAGAGGAAAGACCCCACCAAAAGGTCCAATTCCAAAACTCTCTCCTTCATCTAAGAAATGTGCATCGATGATAAACACATACTACTTGAATTCACTTTAGAATTTAGATTCATTCCCTTGTATATATCCTCTCTTTCACCTTTCCTTTTGGCTTTCCTTTTCCAAGTTTTTTCCTTTTAATTTTTTCTTCACTTCATTGATTGCTCCATCACTATCTTTTTAATGGGTTTTCTTTTCTGTCTTCTCTTTGTTTCCTTTGCATATTATTTTTCATGCGCCGCTATTGTACCATGTACAAGATCACTCGTTGGTCCCACCCTCAGATTTCTCCCATAATCCTTTCCTCTTTTAAACTTAACTTAAGAAAGATTATTAAATCTACTATTAATTTTATGAGCAAAGTTCTCATTAAGCGCCACGTGACATTTGGTTTCTTTGACAAGTGTCAATAATTAATTTTCTAATGTTTTGTTTATTATATTTGTATTCATTTAGTTTGGAAAAATTAAAAGACATTCATCCCCTTTCTATATAGAATAAATTATCAAATAATTATAAATTAATTATAAATTTGTTATGAATATACATGTATGTTGTGGATATCCATGAATCTAATTAAAGCATGGATAAGATTAATGACTTGATTCATTCATACACATATACCTATGTACTAAGTTCATCCCCTTATATTTATGGTGATGTATCTATGTGCCTATAAATAGGCCACTTTGTTATGGAATAATATGAATAAGAACAATTTCTCCCCTTCTTCATATTTTCTTATTCTTCATATTCTATTGTCTCTCTATTCTCTTGTCTTTTCCATACTTCAATTCTCTACTCACTTGCTTTGTTTTGTTATCATTTCACAACAAAATTTCATTTCTTAACTGAATTTTCTTAAACGAATTTATAAAATAAAGCAGCCGCACGCGAAGTGCGGCCGGGAAGTTCTAGTTAGTTTGAATTAGATACATACAAGGCAAGATAAGCACGCGCTATGTGTATCTATGTGCCTATAAATAGGCCACTTTGTTATGGAATAATATGAATAAGAACAATTTCTCCCATTCTTCATATTTTCTTATTTTTCATATTCTATTGTCTCTCTATTCTCTTGTCTTTTCCATACTTCAATTCTCTACTCACTTGCTTTGTTTTGTTATCATTTCACAACAAAATTTCATTTCTTAACTGAATTTTCTTAAAAGAATTTATAAAATAAAGCAGCCGCACGCGAAGCGCGGCCGGGAAATTCTAGTTAGTTTGAATTAGATACATACAAGGCAAGATAAGCACGCACTATTGCTCAAACGAAATGAAAAGAATATAGTATATGGTTTGATTTGAAGGAAGAGTAAAAGTTTTATATCCAAATCCAATATATATATATGGTAATTTGATGTGAAGTATAAGAGATAACATATTGTAGTCAAAATTAATTATCTCTACTCCAATCTTATTCTTATAAGATCTTAAAATCACAAAATCATCAATAGGCAACAATCAACATGCATGCCTATTAGTAGAGTGTTGAATTTTAAATATCAATTTTCAATCATGAGATTTTTTTGAGAAGTTTTACATTAATAATATAATTACTTTAATCTTATAGTAAAAATTAAAAGGCTTATTAGCCTTTTTGCCCCTTGAACTATTGCATCAACGACATTTTGCCCTTTGAACTTTATATTAGGACGTTGTGCCTCTTGAATTTCTAAATTTATGGCATTTTGCCTCCAAAACTTTCAAAATTCAAGACATTTTACCCCTTGATGGAGGGGGCAAATTGTCCTGAATTTCGAAAGTTCAAGAGGTAAATTGTCTCGATTTTAATTTATGGGACAAAATGTCCTTACCCCCATAGTTCAGGGGCGAAAAGGCTAATAAGCCGTAACTAGAATGTCCTTAACCTTAAATCAGGACAGTTTGTCTTTTGAGTTTCCAAATTTATGATATTTTGCCCCCAAAATTTCCAAAATTCAAGATATTTTACCCTTTGATGGAGGGGACAAATTGTCATAAATTTCAAAAGTTCGAGAGGTAAATTGTCTTGTTTTATAGTTTAGGGGGCAAAATGTCCTTACCCCCATAATTTAGGGGGCAAAAAGACTAATAAGTCGTACTCCCTCTGTCCCATATTATAAGTCCCCTTCTAGAAACTTTATTTGTCCCAAAATATAAGTCCCTTTTTAAATCCCAATGCAACTTTTACCTAAGTTATCTAAACTACCCTTGTTAGTGATAGTAGAAATTTAGTTGGAATTTAATTTATCTATTGACTATAGGGAGTAAGTGGGAGGAGAGAGAAGAGGGATAAAATTGGAAAGAGAAGATAAAAGTTTATAGAAATTAGAGTTGTAACTACTTTTCTTAAACTTTGTGATACAGTTAAAATGGATTTATATTATGGGACAGAGGGAGTAATTAAAATGTCTTGTGGATATTTTATTTCCGAAATGTATGTAAACATTCTAAGCAATTTCTTCGAAAATGCAAACATATGGAGAATTCGAAGAGATTTTCCTTATAATATCCTAGTACATATTTATAGTATTATGAAAATTGGTAGATTTATCAATGTGTGTCCAAGTTCAAGAAATGATGGACCAACTTTCCATGCACAATAATGATAATACCAAGAGGTAAGAGGGTAAAGAAAACTCTTAAAAAGTCTTAAGCAAATGGATCATAATTGTGTTACCGAAGGTCTAAGTTGGGCGGCAAGAAACTATATAGCAAAAACGATTATGATTCTTTAATTGGGAAAGTATATATAGATTGTGATAATTAGAAGCATGGATAGCTAAAAAGCAAGAAGTTGATAACCACCACCCATCTTTTGTTAACTATATATATAATTATATATTATCGAATTGGTTAAAGGATTAGATTAGTTATGTATCCAAGCATGATGCAATGCATACATAGGGACTAGCCGACTAGGGTTAAGGTATATTTTTTTTCTTTTTTTTCCCCACAAAAAAGGCGTTCCTTATTTTATTCTCAAACCAATTTATATTTTATTAGTTAAGAATCCATTTATGATTAGGGTTTAAGAGCCTACTTACTTTGAACTTAATGATGACCCTCTTTGTGTTGTTCTGCCTTGATTCCGGATTAAGTCAACATTATACTAAATTAGGTATTAAGGAATATTTTTCTCTTTGTTTTCTTTTTTTGTCCTCTTTGTTAATTTTTTTCGAGCGCATGCGTACAAATATCATTACTGTTAAGGCTACGAGATGTAATGATGCAAATATATGACATTTTATTGGTTAATCTTTATAGTAATCTTCTTAGCAAATCTTGTATAATGATTTAAGTAATCAAGATATTTTTGTTTTCTATATAGTATCGATCATATTATAATTAAAAGTTGTTATTACGAGTTGAATTCTAAACCAATATTGCTTTGAGATTGAGGGGCTCTTAAGTGCAAGACCTTATTGATTGTTATGTTGAAAAAGTTTTATCTTTGATTTTGCACACATTATTATTAATTATTCATTGCCATAGTACTAATTAAATACAAGTACTTGGCAACACTATAGCTACTAAAGTCTAAACCAACCCATGATACAAAAGCATTTGGTTTAAAACTTATATGTGATTCGATATCCAAAAAGTAAGGTTTAAATCTTTCTATCTTTCTTCATTTTAAAAGGAAATTACAACCTATTTGATCTCACCCACATATATATAACAAATCTTATTGTGATCATAAAGTTGTGTATAAAGCCGTTAGTGCTTTATCGGATCCATATATTATGCATACATATAAAAAAGAAGCAAGAATCACTATAGCAAGGACTAAGCAATGAGCACAAAAATGATGCAAAAGAAAAAAAAAAGTTGAACCCAAAATTTTATAGTAGAAGAATTTGCATAATTCTTACACCAAGGTACAATCGCAGTGGGCATTTTCTCAATTATCAAAGTGCTTTCTTGTCAAGTATCCTACTATCTATCTAGCCTTTTTGCCTTTATCAATGAAAAAAAGCCCATATGCTCGGAATTATTTAGTGTGAACGCACTATTTGCCGTTTTTTGTTCTATATATTAATAAATGACAAAAAGAGGTATAGTAAAGAAAAAAAAAAAAGAAAGAAGAAGAAGAAGAAAATATTCCATGGGACAATTTAAGGCTTTTGTAGTTTTGTTCCTTACCTTGATCAAAATTCTTCTCCTTGATCATTTAATTTTTATTATCTCTTTTAACATTTTCTAAGCTAATAAGTACATTGCTTTGACATTTGGATGATGATGATACAAACAAGGAAAAAGGAATGCGTTTAAGAAAGAATATATATCGTTCTCAGTAGGTACTTTTTTACTTTATTTAGAGAAAAATGATTTTAATCTTAATTAATTATTATGAAGTAATTATTGAATCAAATGTTTGGAAAGTCGAATTTTTTTCAATTTTTTTGAAATCTTTTAGATGTAGACTTAGTAGTTTTTCCTATTTTTCTTTGAGAGTAAAAAACATTGGTGCCTATGTGGAATTTACCTACTATACCCACTTATAGTGCAACATCAATATTCTTCAAAGTATTGACGATGACACAAGACTTATCTGGCACATGACACAAAGCAACAATGTTTTTCTAAATTAAATAATGATCATAAAATAATTCATTTTTCTATAAACACATATGAAGAAGAAAGAGATGGGTCATGGGTGATCATAATAAGGGTCTAATAATAATAATTTGACCCCAAAAAAAAAAGCAAAAAAGAAAACGTGGGTAATTTAATTTGGACAATATGGAAAAGTTGGTTTGGCACAGTTTCTTAAGGTCTGCAAAAGAGGATCATCAAAGCAAACGTTATCTTATATATATAAATATACATACATACATTGATACATATTGCTGTCCCAACTCCAACCCACCCATATTGTAAAAGTGTTGAGGCTGCCAAAAACAAGTCGACCTCGATTAAAGCCTTAACCCATTTTAGATTTGAGGTTTTTAAAGTGAATTTGAACCAAAATTTCAATACAAAATCTGCTTTTTGAAGCAATTAATCAACAAGCTCAAAAGGTTTGAAAGTTTCTTTCACATAATGGAAGTCTCTCTTGGTCTATGCTTGACTTCAAGTCTTCAACTCATTTTACTAATTTAGCAAACAAAACAAGTTAGTACAAAGTTTTTGAGTCAGTTGTGAGCTGCTAGCTACTTGAGTACTGGATTTGGGTTGATGTTGGAACCCTACCCTACAATATTGGTATCAAATTGACAATTTTATCTCTCAAACTTTAGCAATTTTTCCCTTTTTTTCTTTTTTCCTTTTTGGCAATGGATTGAACATTCAAATGCAGAAGACCCTTGTTGAAAAGAAGATGCTTGTAGGCTTTGCCATGTAAGACTAAGTGGCTTTAAAGTTTAAACAGTCAAATAGTTTTGATTTGAGTCAAAGGGGGTTGGCTCATTTTTAACTGTCACTTTGCTTGTCATGTTTAGGAGAACTTTAGGACTTTGGATCTTTCCTTTTACTGGAAAAGTTTTACCTTTTGAGTTTTGCTGTATTTTAAGACAAATCACTACCTAACTGTCTTCCACTTTTGCTTAATCCAAGCATTATAATTAAACCATGCCATTTCAAGGATAGATGCAAAGTTCCCACTTCCCTCCACCCTATCAGTCTATCATTTTCATCCATATCCACCCAATTAATTAATTAATTAAGATACTTCATAAAAAGATTAAGAAAACTATGTTTAGGAGCATTTTTGAGCTTTTGGGGGTTGAAAATGGAGTGAATTGTTGGAAAGATGCAGACCCAATAACTGAGGCTTGTAAGTTTGTAATCCAATGGAGAGGCCCTTTTGAAGGTATGTAATTTGGGCTTCGGGTCCAAATTTATGATATATAAATATAAATAAGTCAATCTAATTGGTATTCAAACCTTTCCAACGGGCTCATTAAAAACAAAAGGGCCCATTTAGTACAAGGTAGTCCTTGTTTTTCTTTATATTGGGCTGACATTGGTTACAGTTCTAATGTTTTAGCTAAAAACTTTACGAAGTTACAACTAGAAATGTAGAACTAAATACAATATTTATTTTTGGTAGAAACATGAACTTAACCATCAAACCAAAATAGAGTTACAATACAAAATGTGTCCATTCGCATCAAGCAAAAGTAGATTAGTAACAGAAGAAGGAGGTTTTGTCAAAACAATCAAATAGCTTGATGCGCAAAAGTAGATTAGTAACGAAAGAACTACATGGAGTATTAGGTCTTATATATCATATAGTACATGCATTTTAGTAAAATCCGCATTAGATGTTAAAAAAGGAGTTTTGTATTCCTAAATAATGTTTAAGATTCAAGTTTTATAAATAGAGAAGATAATACACTACCCTGAGATGAAATTTCTCTCCCTCGACTAAACTTTTATCTAGTCGATGCTTAATTTATAACTATCAAAATATCGAGCATATATATATTAACTAATCAACCGGATAATTCCAACATAGAATTCAATCAAACCCATACTTTCGTGAGATCTAATTATGAAATCTCGAGATTGCAATACCTCGTCCATGTTTATATATTGAAATTATTAATCGTCGACATTAATTAGAACAATACCCTCAAAATTCAAGCTAATATAATCAAATCGCAAAACTTTGCTCATGACTCATGATTCCTTTTCTTGGTTTTGTTTTTAAAAAGTGCTCAAAAACAAAGTGCCACCCCAGCCTCTCATGCAAGAAACCATAATTGCAAAACACAAAAAGGAAAGACTCAAGACAAGATCCAAGGTTTGTGGGGGCCCCCCTCGAGCAGAGAACACTCAAAGATCATACCCATTTGCAGAATATAGTAGTATTATTAATTAAGATAAAATTATTAATCCTTATTAGCATTATTCTTCAAAACACTACAAATGATCCAGTCTGGATAATTAAGTTTTACTTACTACAACGACCTTTTAGGCAAATTATTAATCTTTTGTTCAACTAATTGCCAAGGGTTTGGTTTCATTCATATAATTATTATTATTCCATAATAACGAAAGAGTCCATCAAGAAAATGATAAATATATTTTATATGATGAGAATTAAAGTTTTCAAAATCTTGTTGTCACTAGGAAATATTTTCCAGCTAAAAGCACATGCAATGATGCACATGATGTTGGACAATATAAGACCCCACAGTTTCCTCTGTTTAAAGCTATGGATTTTCCAATTTCATTTTTATTTTTTTAAGAGAAGGTGGATGTGAGTTAGGTTTTATGTTTTAAGGCTGTCTGTTTTTCCTTCCTTTTCTTATGAAAGTTATAGGATAGTGATTTTACTTACTCTGATGCACATTTCTTAAATGCAAGACAACACCAGTACCCTTCTCTCTAAATGCTGCATTTTTGTTTTTCTTTCAAGTTTGGTGTGGATGGTGGGGGTTTATATTGTTGGAGATTTCGATAGTAAATGTGCAATATTTATCATACTAGTCTTACTTTGTGTGACTTGAAGACATGAGTACACCCTTTAATTTTCCTACCTAGATGAATTTGGCATGCTAGTGCTAGTAGTAGTAGTAGCCAATTGGTCTATAATGTTAAATTGTGTGATTCTCAAATTCGTTAATCAAAATTCAATTTTTTTTGAGTGAGTAAAAAATTCAATTGATTCAGAACAATTAAACAAACAATCATTTATCAACAAACACGTGATATGTTGGTAAAATGTTTAACTGGCCTTAATTAATTTAACAATCATGGTTTATATTCTGACAACCTCGGATGTGTTTATGTATCAAGTGTTTTTGCATTAGAAATCATAGTACAATGTTTTATATCCAACAGTACATAGTTAGATTTTTACAACCATGACAATTGAGTTATCAATGATCAAACTATCATAATCTCATGAAACCTACATCCAAATCAATTGTTATATATATATATATGTATATAGACCATAGATCAATGTCATAATTCTCTTTTTAATTTTCACCTCTCAAATAGAATTTTTTTAAAAAAATAAACATGGATTATTGAGCAAATCACTCCTTGATAATCTCATTTTGTTTCTTGATTTAACGAGACTATTTTGATTCACTTGTAAGTTGTAACATACTCCAAATTAGATAAACCCCCAAATTTTCACCATTTCTTTTTAATTTTTATGTTGTGGGAAATCCGACCAAAAGAGCAAAAAGAAGACAAAAAAATATAGTAATATCTTACTTTAATAAATAAATATACGTTAATCTCTTGGGATATCTTGGGTTTTTGTTGGGGTATCTTTTGGCGTTTGCTCCAGGTTTCTCAACTCTCCTTGCAAACTTTTCTTTTCTTTCATTTTTTTAATATCTCTAAAGTATTTTTTTAATTTTACAGTTGTCGCTCGTCCACGTGCGGGCCTACCTAGTCAAACCGTAGTCCCCGATTTTTATGACCTTTCAAAAAATCGTCATGCATTGAAGTTGGAATCTCATGCATGTGTCCACCTTCGAGGTAATTTTACACCATGGTTTCCCGACCAATCAAATGGAGATGTCCTAAAATGGTCGGAATATAAATATAATTGGATTATTATAGTTTCTGTCAGTATGATTAATTTTTGTTGAGGTATATATATAATATGATTAATTCAATGTATTAATAATGTAAACAAAACCCTAGCTATTCTCATGATGAATGAAAAATTATGTTATATATCAGTAGTTTATAATAGACATCGTTAAGTTATACCTTTCGATATAATATAACAAGAAGTTCAAGGAGTTTACACAACGGATAGGGATTTGAAATTTGAATCCCTATTTTTGTATTTTCCTCATAAATTGAATAGGATACATACGCCCTATTTTTTTTATTCTTTTTCTCGCCTTCCACTACATAGATTTATTATTAGAGCATTCTTAGCTTAGCCTATTTAACCTGTTTTGATCCGTTTTATGCCTTTATCTCATCAGTGTTATGTGAATAAGTGGAGACTCGGGAAAAAAAGGGGTGGAAACATGTGTCACTCAACCCTTACCCGACATTCATTTTGAATGAAAGTTTTGATTCTCACTATTAATTCAAACTAATTTAAGTATCATAGATTAATAATTTGGCCAAATATCATATCTCGATAATTATAAGCTGCTTGAAGGACCTTTAAAAAAAACCTACTTAAGGACATTGTTCGAAATAACTTGAAGCTATATTTAGAAAAAGCTAAAGAACTTGAAAAAAATACTGATACTCTTGAAAAGGCCTAATCAAACATATATTAGTGGAAATATAACATCATTAACCAAACTTATGTATAAAGAGAAATTTACTCCTTAAATTTCAAAAGGTCAATAGTTCTTCATTCTTTTTCTCTATAAATCATGATTCCCACTTTTTTTTTGATAGATATCATGATTCCCACTTATATTTTTTTTTGTTTTCATGATCAGCTTTTCCAAAACATAGTAGTCAAGTATATGACAAGGTAATAATCGTGATCCTTATGATTGGGGATTGCTAAATACCGCACTATTTTTGCTATTCACCACTCCACTTTTTATAATTTTGCCCTTTACCCTTTGTACTTTTTACACTCTTACACTGACCCTCTCCACTAGGATGGCTCAGTCACGGCGGAGCCTCCCCACTGGGGAGGCTCAACCACGGCGAAGCCGCCCCACTCCATGGTAAGCCGCCCTGCTGGGGCGGCACGGGTCATCAGTCCTAAATTTCGTCAAAAATTGTATTTTTCTGAAATCGTCATCAAAATACGGCACGTTATCGTTCATTTTTCTTAAATCATCATCAAAATACAACACGTTAACGCTATTCTACGTTCGTGATAGTTTCAAGATTAGAAAATGAAGCAAAGGGCAAAAGCGTAAAAAATGGAGCGATATTTAGCAATTCAGTTCATGATTTTGATCAATGAAGGTGAATCCGGTCGTAATTTCCCTTGTAACGCTGTGAAAGCACCAAATCACCCCCTTTACTACGTGAAAGTGTCGGTAACTCGGGTCAAATGGCGTCGGGGTCAACGAAATTTTACCGTTTGAAACGCAAAAGCGTGCGAGGGGTTGACGAATGATCGGCGACGTGTATAAAAAATTGGCGCGTAATTGGGGGGCCCAACCAACTGTCATTCTCAATTCCAGCTCTTCGCAACTTGTGCCAATCCTTTTCCCAACACCCAATCCCGTGATTTTTACTTCCCAACTTAGCCTTACTCTTCTTGGAAATTTATTTCCATGCCTTTTTTTCTTTATCATTTCCAAAATTAGTGGTGAGACAATTTACACTTTCCTCTTAATTTAATGTTAGCGAGATACTCCCTCTGTTCCTTGTTTCTTTTTAATTGTCCCTTTCACTTGTTCATTTCCCTTGTTTTCCAGAAATATCATTCTTGAAACATGCATTTAATTAAAATGTCAAACATGCATTTAATTAGAAAGAAACAATGACTTAAGGGTATTATAGGAAGATTAAGTGAAATTGTAATAGAATTTAGGAAACTAACTAAATTTAACTACTTTTCTTAAAGAAATAAATCGGTTAAAAGAGACAATTAAAAAGGAACATAGGGAGTATATAATATTATTAAGGTCGGTACAAGTTGTCGTTTAATCACATTCATCATTCAAATTCATTTTTTTTTGAAAAATAGATAACTTTCATTCAATGTAATTGATTTTACACTAATTTTAGGAATATCATCCCTCATTATATTAAATCTCAGCAAAACTACGTAATCGATTACTTTTTGCATCGGAAAAACTGGATCTTCCTTGAAAATCCAAAACACCTGTCGTGAATCATGTTGATGTCTCACTATCACGCCCATCACTCCCTCGTTGTCGCTTGTTCTTCCAAACAAAACGCTTTGATCAACGATGATCAAGTGATTGATTCGATGAACAGATCTCTTCCTTGGCAACCAAAAGAAAAGGATTACAACGATTTTACCACAGATCTTAATAAATAAAAGGTTGATCATGCTTAAAACTATCATAAAATTCAGACTGGATAACTTAGATTCAAAAAGAACTGAGACTAGACTCGAAACTGGCTAAAAAAAACAAACTGACTCGAAACTGACTAAAAAAACAAATTGACTCAAACCGACTAAAAACAAACTCAAATAAAACTGATCAGATCTGTAGATCTGAATCCCTTATTGAAAACAAAAACCAAATCCTCCTCCTCCCCCTTGACGTGACAACCAATGAGGAGGAGGAGTAGTCGAAACACCAACGAGAACTAGAGAGGGAGAAGGGGAGAGAGTATCGGCTAGGGTTATCATTCAATTTCATTTTACTTTCAAATAGAAGTACAATTTTATAAATCATATAATTATATGATGATAGGGAATGCATAAATTAACATTCAAAAAAACTCATTTATGTAAAAAATCTTAGCATTCAATAACTATTCATCGAATCTGACTTTTATAATTCAATTTTAATGCTTCACACTTGGCTCACCACCTCTTCTGGATACTATGGTTAGTTAAAAAGTAGAGGTGACATCGGGATTAAGTTTTGCTAGCATCAAGTTTATATACCGAGAATGTAATAGTGTGAATGATTGTTTAACTCATATGACTGCTCGTACTAAATCTTCAAATGTAGTCGATATAGAGTAACTTTTCTTAACTGAGCTTGAGAAAATTTTAGATAGAATTATACAAAAAATAAAAAATAAAGAACCTTATATTGAATAATGCTATTACCAATTCTTATTATAAAAAAATTTAATTTATAGGTTAAGAAATTAATCAAATTATGTGTTTTTTATTGTAATTTAAATTGGACTATAGTTTTTTATATTACTACAATTATTGGTGAAATAATGTGATAATAATTTTTCTTACTAGGCTTGTGTCATAATTCCTCTTAATTTAACAAAAATTGTCCTGTATTCATTTTTAAACATTCCTAAATAAGACAAACTTTAGAGTTTAATTAAAAATTCAAGGCTCGTATTATCATTTTATTGGAAATGTACTATTGGAAATGTACTCTATATATAAAGGTAGAAAGCATGAATGTTTTTTATTCTTAATGTTGTAAAAATGTTTTCTTTTTTTGGTGAATGTGGAATTTTTACATAAACCAAATGGCAATTTAATACAAACATATATATAAGCTTAGTAAAAATCATCAACAAGCTTTTTCAGTTTTTCTATTGAAATTTTAGTGTGATTTTTGGCCACAAATAATAAAAAGGGTAGTTTAGTCAAACAAAAGGGTGCCCACACCAAATATCTGCAGGTGGATGGCTCCCTTACAAATTTTCTCTTCTCTCTCTCTCTCTCTCCCTCTCTTTGAAAGTCCCTTTCTCTTTTTACAGTGAAACACTGAATAACAGTTACCAGAAGAAAATAAATTAAAACAATTAAAGAGAAAAACAAAAGAAAACAAAAACATGCTCTGTTTAGAGTCACCTCATTCCTTCCTACTTCTGTCCTTCAAACCGCCCTAAGTACCAGTTTCACCTCTTCCCCCCTTTCTCTTCTTTCCCTTCTTTCAGTCTCCCAAGCTTCACACATTCTTACCAAAATCTTCTTTCATTTTCTTAATTTTATTTTACTACCCATTTGTCTAAATCTACTAATTCCTTTAACCCTTCCAAGAAAAGGACAGTGAAAAGCAAGGATTTTTCTTAACTTAGCTCTGGTTTCTTCATTGACCCTTTACATTTCTTTGTCAGAAGTTTTTGTTTTAGCTTCAACTTTACACTTCTTGGTTGCTTTCCAAAAGAAAAGAGTTAAATTTTTGCTCAGAGTTTATCCAGTCTACTTTATGTTTAATCCTGTTTTTCTCCATCAAGTCTCCATTTTTCTTGTACTAACTTTCTTTAGACATAGTTGTCTGATCAAAATCTAAAATTTTTGACTCTGCTTAGTGCTTATACTTAATTTCAGCTTAAAGTTTCTTTTTTTTTTGGGGAAACTGGGAACAATGGATTCTATTGGTTCACATTTGTTGATTTTCCTAACATTAATCTTTCTTGTTCATGTTCAAACCCTCCATGCCTTGGATTCCTCCCCCTCAACAATACCCATGAATTGTACGGACACATCAAGATTATGCACATCTTTTCTGGCTTTTAAGCCACAAGGAAACCAAACTCTAGCATTGATCCAGAGCATGTTTGATGTATTGCCACAAGACATAACAGCTGAAGAAGGGGACAGCCATGGCTACATGTTCATCAAGAAGAACTGTTCTTGCTTATCAACATCCAAGAATTATGCAACAAATACAACTTTTACAGTGAGATCAAATGAGGGTTATGTTTATGACATGATTTTAGAGGCTTATGATGGGCTTGCAATGGTTCCAAATGTTTCCAGACAGGCAAGGATTGGAGCTGTAGTGTCTCTGAGGCTGTTTTGTGGGTGTTCAAGTGGGTTGTGGAACTACCTAATGAGCTATGTGATGAAAGATGGGGATAGTGTGCAATCGTTGGCAAGTAGATTTGGGGTTAGCATGGATAGCATTGAGCAAGTTAATGGGATCGTAAATCCTGATAATGTCACTGTTGGCGCCCTGTACTATATTCCATTGAATTCAGGTTTGTCTTAGAATCACTCAGTTTATATTTCTTATTCTACTTTTAGATTCTTAATTTTTGACTTGGTAGATTTCTGATGTCGCTATGCAAGATGATAGTTGCTGAGAACTCTTATGTTAACCAAGTTAATGAGATAAGATTTTCTCCCTCTGGCTTGTGTTAGTTTGTAATTAGGTTAAGAGTAATTGGGATTTTAAACTTGCTATCACTTTCTATTTGGCTTGGTGTGGTTGAAAGTTTAACATTGGATAGCAGATTTGATTGTCCAAGTAACTCCAAATGTATCTCAGATGGATGAAGTAAGCTTGGGATAGTTATTGTATAAGTAGATAGATGTCAATTGGTGATGAATTCAGTTCACTTTTTTAGTTTGGAGCCTACTGGCTTCCTAGTGAAGTCAGAAAGTGACCTTTGAGGGAAGATATAATGCCAAAAGGATTTCGGATATACAAACAAGATCATAGTATGGAAGCAATAATTAATTCACATATTTTATCTGCCATTGGCTGTTATTAGCATTAATGAGTATCTTTGCTATAGGATTCAGTTTCTTGAATTTCAAGGCTATCAATTGGTTTGCATTATGCCTAGTATTTATTGTGCAACTTGAAATGCAAACTGGTTGTAGTTCTTTTTCTTGTTGGTTTTCTTGGATTTCTCTTGCACTTGAATTCTCTTGTTCAAAAGTAAAATTCTAGAGTATCTTGTTTATTTCATTGCAGTTCCTGGTGAACCATATCATGAGGAGAATGTCATTCCCCCTGCACCTGTTCCTGCACCATCTTCTGACACAATTTCAGGTATGGACTGAGTTTTCTTGTTTAATTTATAGTCAATGTATGCTGATTTTGTAAAGGACTTAGTTTCAAATTGTACAATGTTTGGATTCACTTAGCTTTTCTGTGTATTTCTAGTATTCTGAAGGTTCTCCCCTATTAGGTGTCATTAAGAAATTTAATGTTAAATGTCTAACTTTTGTGCAGAAATTCAAGTAAATCGTAAGGCTCATGTGCCGTATGGCTGGATCATTGGGGGTTTGGGTGTTGGGTTTGCCCTCATTGTTTTAAGCATAATTCTTTGTGTTTGCTTGAGGTCAGCAAGCTGCCAAGGAAATCTTGCCAAAGATTCCGATGGTAAGAGTTCTCATAAGTTTCAAATTCTTCGGAAGCCGAGTTTCTGTTGTGGTTCGGGAAGATACATTTGCGGCAAGTCAGGGAATTGGAACCAAAATAATGGTGAACCTAGTAGTCACCAGATTACTATTCCTAAAGGTTGCTACATTCTCTTGTGTTAATTTTTTTGAATTCTGTATCTGTTGCCTGCTGAAATACTGGCTAGGAAGTACATATGTAATGTAAGTATGTAGGTTTCCTTTAGTGTTCATCAAAACTGTTTGACTTCGTTGCTTTATGGTCATTATATCTTACATTTGCATTGATTGCGTTTAGAGCTAGTTTTCCTACTATGTCTCAGAAAATAGGCATGACTTTAGAATTTTTGCTACTTTTAGCATATTCGTTTTTTTACGATGATTTAGCTTGCTGGCTGCCTAGTTCGATCTCAAGTTTGTGAATTCTAACGTGGTATAGTTGCTTTCTTCTCCTCTGTGACAGCTTTGGGAACTGATGTACTTGATGTTGACAAGCCTGTGGTTTTCACTTATGAAGAAATTCTTTTTTCGACTGATGGGTTCTCTGAATCTAACCTTCTTGGCCATGGAACCTATGGTTCTGTGTATTTTGGCCTCCTTCGTGACCAGGTTTGTTCAATTCTACTTAAGAATTTAGATTACGTTACCGGAGTAATAAAGACTATCTGTAAGTTTTCTCTTTTTGATTCTTTTAGGAAGTTGCTATTAAAAGAATGACTGCCACAAAGACAAAGGAATTTATGGCAGAGATGAAAGTATTGTGCAAGGTTCACCATGCAAATCTGGTAATACTCTCCATAAGATTAGCTATTGTTTAAATTCTAAAGATTGCTGCTTTCCACTGTTCAAAACCATTGACCCCCATTTTGGTTTAATTTTGTCAAAGGTAGAGTTGATTGGCTATGCTGCGAGTGATAATGAACTCTTCCTTATTTATGAATATGCTCAAAAAGGTTCTCTTAGAACCCATTTGCATGATCCCCAGAACAAAGGTGAGATTATGCCCATTCTTATTGAGCTTCTACAATTTATTTCATTTTTTAAGAATGAGTTATTGCTTTTGGAATAGATGTTATGGAGCACATCTTCTTGATATTTACGAGTATAAATCTGGGCAATTAGTAATAATAGCTAAATGGATTGAATATTGTCAATTTTGGTGCCGAATTATACTTAAACATAATTTGTTGAACGAAGCTGATTTTAAACTTCATGATGAATAAGAAATTATTAACCTGATTATCGCCAAATTTCAGAATGAGGGGAAGCTATTCTCATTGTCCTGAGTTTGGATACCTTGTATATTGTCTAGTGATAGCAACCTGAAGCTTGGGCATAGCAGTGACCTGGCACTTGCTATTCATGAACAGGCCTATGCCCTATCTGTACTCCTAGTGACTGAGCTGGCTAGAGGCTATGGGCACTAGTTCTTGCTCGTCCCTATTGCTGGTGAATCTCAATTAAATATCTTAAGCAAAATGGTAGATTTATGGTGTTGAAGTATTAGAAAGTTCCCATTTTGTGCTTGGCTGGACGAAGAGGAGCCTTTGGTCCCTTAGAAGTTGCATTTGGATAGCTCATATGCTTAAAAGTTTCTGCTAGAATATGAAGTTGCGACTGGATTTAGTATAAGTGATAATTTTTGCTCAGCTTGTTCCTGGTCACAATATGCTTTTATCCCACATTCCCACACTTTTAAAAACTTTTTAATGACATTCTATAGAGGTTTGATCTAGATGTTGGATCTCCTGCTTTGCCGGTTTATGTCTTGTAATGAATCATGACATTCATACTGTTTACTTGAAGGTCATACACCACTTTCTTGGATAATGAGGGTTCAAATTGCACTTGATGCTGCTAGAGGCCTGGAGTACATCCATGAGCATACTAAAACTCATTATGTTCATCGAGACATTAAGTCAAGCAACATCTTGCTTGATGGTTCTTTCAGGGCAAAGGTTCTAATACATTAGAGCTTATCGGTTTTGTTTTGTGATTTAAGCGTGCTGAGCACATTTCACTGACTTTACTTTTTCTTCTCTAATAGATTTCAGATTTTGGGTTGTCAAAGCTTGTTGGAAAAACCAATGATGAAGAAGCAACAGCAACAAAAGTTGTTGGTACATTTGGTTATTTGGCACCCGAGTAAGTGATGATATTGTTAGTTGGTAATGTCTTTCCCTAAGAGTTCTTCGAAACTCTTTTAACCGTTGTCCTGTGGTTCTTGTAGATATCTGAGTGATGGATTTGCATCATCAAAAAGCGATGTGTATGCTTTTGGTGTTGTTTTATTTGAGATTATATCGGGGAAGGAGGCCATCATACGAACTGAAGGCACCACAATGAAGAATTCTGAAAGGCGTTCACTTGCATCTATTGTGAGTTGCATTATAGGACATTCTAAGATACATATTTTTGTTCCAATACAGAGACAAGCATCATGATCTCTGAGACGTGATATTTTTCTTCTGAAACTAACTTACAAGAGAAATACAGAGCATAGTTTAGTCTTGCACATAGTTCTGAAGCTGGAGAATGACAATGTCGAAATAAACTTGAGCGTTAACCCCTGAAAAATCTGATTTGGTAACTGCGAAATTGGATAACTGAAGCTTTTAATGTTCAATTATATCAGTGAAAAAGTCTACTTCTGTTTGTGTATAGAGGAATTTCCTCTTAGGGCATTAGTTTGTGTTTAAAGGTTTTACTGTTTTCCTTGGTGCTAACTGGAATAGAATGGGTATCTGTAGTGTGGCATTAAACTTGAACATAACATAAAAATGATTTCTCAAAAGCTGATAAAGAAGTGATGTCTTTTCTCTTCCTTTCCAAAGCATGCTATGTTGTTAGGTGCTTATTCACCTTGCCTTTCTCCTTATGATAATATTTGCTAAATTGCAAAAATTGCAGATGTTAGCAGCTCTTCGGAACACACCGGACTCAATGAGCATGTCAAACATGAAAGATTATATTGATTCAAATATGCTGGATCTCTATCCCCCTGATTGTGTCTTCAAGGTAGATTTATGTCCCTTGAAGCTTGCTACTTTCTCTAGAAAAGGCTTAACTATTAACAGACCTCTTAAAATACAATGAAATGATCACATACATCCTAGAAGTTTTTAAAGCTACAAATTAGCATTTATGAGATTCTTGGGTTGCATTTACCTATGTGCTGACTCCCCTTTAATCTTTTTCCCTGTGTGCTTAGTTGGCCATGCTGGCAAAGCAATGCGTGGACGAGGATCCTATAGTACGCCCTGACATGAAACAAGTCGTGATTAACTTGTCACAGATCCTTTTATCGTCTGTGGAGTGGGAAGCAACTCTTGCTGGGAACAGCCAAGTATTTAGCGGTTTGGTCCAAGGAAGATAGTATGGGTCAGAGTTCCTCTCTCTATATAATCTTTTCTGTTGCCCCACTCTATGTTTTCTTTCATCATTATAGTAATGTGTGCATAGTAGCAATGATGTTCCAGAAAAGCAGTAACATGGTAGTGGTATTTATACAGCATCCTTTCCCCTCTCTTCTATCCCCTGTTCTATATGTTATTCTTTGAAAAGAAAGCCTTAACTTGCGTGAAAAAATTTTGATGTAAAATGACATGATGTAGACAATGATTTGTCTTCAAACAAGCCATTTTAGTAGCTTGTGATAGTTGTTGTCATTTTCTTTTCATGCCACGGTTTCTCATCCACATGATTTTTTGGTTCAATTGTGTGAATTAAGTTCAGATCTTGGCTTTGTTCACCATAGCTAGAAAACATGGGTATAAATCCCTATAGCATAGTGTTTTATGATGATTTGCATGAAATCCAAAATAGCTAGAGATAAAAAGCATCTTTCTTTCAAAGAACAATAGGCGATGCTTGATGAACATGGTGCCCAAACTGGTTCTCTGTGGATATAATATACATGCATTCCATCTTATTATCATCATTATTAGTACATACTACATAATTAGCTGAAGGAGTACAAGGTAGAAAGTAGGGCACATTGTGCAAGAGGAAAGCTATCAGAGAATCGAGCTCCTCATTACAGGCATAAAGTGGATATCTGCAACAAGGAGAAACAAGCTAATACACACAGGCAAGAGACTTCCCTAATCCTATTTGCCGAGTGAAGCTAGAATGTTCGAGGTGGAATAAATGGTCTTGGAGAATGAACAATAGGGTGAATCATCTATGAGTGTTGAACATCTCCTTTCTTCCATGGGATTGCAACACAATCCTCTTTAAGGATTTTCATGTAGACATAGGCGATATCAGCAGGCAAAGGTTTCCCATCCCCGAAATAACTGCCTCAACAAGATCATTCCTTGCATCTTCCCTCCCTGTATAAGTAGTCACCATACTATTGAACCAAATCTTGCGTTGCCTTATCATACTACACAGCTGGGATTTCACTCCATATTCAATCCATTTCAACTTCATATCTAGCTTTGCAGCCCAACAATAAGTTTTGCAATATCCATTGTTATCTCTACTTCCAAAGCAACAAAAGGTTGCTTGAACATTGAATAAATGTTATAAAAAGTTCAAAGACTAACCTTTCCTTGGCAGCGCTTGTCTGTTGTCAGGAAAGTAGATTTCCAGCTAGGACCATTGGGAGATGAGGACCTTGTGTGCATAATAATCCATGATCTTCCAATCAACTGAAAATATGGAAAGGAGGAAACTATTATGCAAGAAAAGGAAAAAAAGAGTAAATTTTATTTCTAGACTAGATATAGAAATTGTTGGCAACGTACACTTTCTATTAGAGAGTAACTTTGATGATGGGGATGTGAGAGATGGACGGCCAGTCTTCCCCTGTTTCCTTTTTAAAACGTCTGTAAAGAATAGGGTTTCCCTTGATCTCTAATTCCTGTAGAGCTCTACTTCGTAGGAGGTGAGAAGGCAGCGACTTTAACATTGGGCAGAAGTATATGGATAAACGTTGTAGTTTAGGCATAATAATTGGAACATTTGAAGTAGAAGAATTGTCTCCTGCTCTGCTTCTCAATGCCAGCTTCTCATATTCCCACTCTTCCCATTGTCTGATAAAATTAAACTCCAATTGTTTCAAATTGGGGAAGAAGGCAATATTGTGATCAACAGAAGATGTTGATGTTTGTCCCTCTGTTGTTCCAACTCCCACAAATTCTTCTCCCACTTTTTTTAACTTTGGCATAACCCATATACTTAAGGATTCAAGAGAGGGTAACTTCCCCATTGGAGGCAAGCTTTCCAAGTTGTCACAGTAGGATAACTCCACACTCTTGAGCAATGCCAATGACATCGTCCAAGTGGGAAATGCAGGACCTTTATATCTCGATATCCTTAAAGTCCGGAGGTGTGGAGGCGGGTGTAAGGTTTGGAGAAGTAATGCTTCTTCCTCTCTCCTTTTCTGACGCTCTTCATCATCTGCACCATCATCATATCCATCACTAAATCCAAACTCAATTCATGGAGTCCATCCTTTGTCCAAAGCCGTGCTTCCATTGCCTTGCTAGCTTCTCCTACATTTCCCAACCCTTTTATCAGTAGTTTCCCTCGCAGATGGATCAACTTTCCTAAATCTGCAAGGCTACATGATGATGATGTTTCACTTTCATTAATATCTCCTCCTTTCTTCACTACAAACTCTTCCAAGGTCCGTAGGCTTGTTAATCTCCTCATTCATTTTGGCATGGATGCAATCCAATATGTATCTGCATTTTGAAGATGTCTCAAGTTGATGAGCTTTGCCATCTTGTGCGGCAATTTCCGAAGATTAGAACAACCCCTGATGTTTAGAGTTTGCAAGTTACACAAGTCACAAAGTGCCTCCGGTAATTCACACAATGCATGATATCCCTCTAAACTAAGATATCTCAAATGTATCAATTCTCCTATTTCTTGTGGCAGCTCTTTGATTGAATTCCTCAACCCGCAACATAAGTTTAGCATCCTTAGACAAGACAATTGATCAAATAAGTTTTGCAAAGATGCATCAAAAGTAGATACTATATTGTAATAACTTGAGTCAACTAGGAAGAGGCTGTGTAACTTCTTAAAATTATAAGTGGGATCTGGAAATGTTCCAATGCGTTTATTGTCACGAAGTAATGTTAAATGACGAACATTTTCATGATAGAACTTAGCTCTTCGCTCTTCAATAGCATGTAGTGGCATTAAACAACATTCATATTTTCTCAGAAGTTGAGCAAAGTCATGAACTATATCATGCATTTTGCATCGAATTATGCTGCCATCATCTTCATCTTTTTCAAACTCTTGAAAGAAAGAGCGTGTTGCTAAGTTATCAAAGTACTCTTCACCCACAATCTCCATGTCAGTTCCTTGCATTTCTCCAAGAAAACCTTGAGCCATCCATAACTTGATCAACAAATCCTTCTCTATCACATGGTCTTTTGGGAAAATGGCACAATATGAAAAGCATTGCCTTAATGGTGATGACAAATCATAATAACTTAGTAGTAAGGGAGAAAAAAGACCTCTTTCAGCCTCATCCAGCTCCCACATATTACTATCCAAGATTCTTTGCCATTGTTCCCTAGATCTTTTGAAACGTAGGAGACCTCCTAGAGTTTTTGCTGCAAGTGGCAGACCTTGGCACCTATCTGCAATTTTTCGACCAATGTCTTCCAAACCCTGTCGCTCTATGTCAGCCCTTCCAAAAAATGCTATGTGACTAAACAAAGACCAACAATCTTCTTTAGATAACTTCCCCAAATGGAATATCTTTGTGCAACCCATGAGACTAGCAACATTTTCCTTCCGTGTGGTGACCAAGATTTTGCTTCCTTGAGAACCACTGTTAAGACAATTTTTTAAGGATTGCCATTTGCCCTCATCCTCATTCCACACATCATCTAGGACAAGAAGGAACCTCTTTCCCACAATAGATTCATGGATTTTATCTAGTACATTATTCAACTCGCTGAAACTAGAGGGAGAACCTGTCAAGGTTTCAAGAATCGCTTTTGCAATCCTCATCTCATCAAAAGGATCCGAAACACACACCCATAATTTCTTTTGAAAATAAGCATTCACATCATGATGGTTGTAAACTACTTGGGCCAAAGTAGTTTTGCCTATTCCTCCCATCCCCACTATAGAGATTACGGGGATTCCCATTTCTTCACAATTGTTTTCACTCAGCAACATGCATACAAGGGTGTTTTTATCTTGGTCTCGACCACGTATCTGAGACACATGAACAAAGGATGTTGTTTTTGGTCGTTCTGTTTCTAGATCATTATGATTCCTAGTGAGGTCAACTAGAAAAGCAAAATCATCTTTCTCTTTTGAAATGGCTTGAAGCCTTTCATTTAGCTCTTTAATCTTGTCAGCAATATCACGACGTTGGACAACTCGTCTAATAGACATGCTAGTAGGCTGAATCAAATGAGAGCATACCTTGCTTTGTAGAGTTGAAGAGCTTGGATCATCCTCCGGGATCTGCGATTTGATAATTGCAGTGTTCCACTCATCCAACACGTCTTCCATGTCATAAGCTACATTTTGAAGCTTATCAAGCCAGATTTTAACAGCTTTCTCCTTCACTTGTCTTCTCTCTGCATCTTCTAGGACAGCTCTAATAGTCTGAAAAGTGCTGCGGAGCTTCTTGACATCTTCGTTTACACCAGTAACAAGTCTGACCTCGCTTTCAGCTACTTCAGACACTTTTTCTAAGACTTTAAACACAAGCCAATCCACGGTTGGGGTCTGATACAAAGAAGAGATGTTTAGAGGTAAAACTGGTAATGGCTAAGACTCGAGAGCTTCAATTTTGGTTTAGCTAACTTCAGTTAAGGTCATCAATTTGCCATACTCCAGAAGGGAATTTTTATGCAGATTCTTTAGCAAAATCAGGCTGTGATGGAGTTGGATTTTGGAGTCTTTGTGCCAGCCTCCAGATGTTGACTTTTCCTTTGGGCCAAGAAAATAGGGTTTTTTTTTTTTTTTTTTTTTTTTTTTTTTTTTTTTTTTTTGTCTTCCAGAAATGACATGGCATAAGACATAAGATATCCTTCATCTTTAAAAAAATAACATGTTACGGACATTTATTGTTATTTTTAGTTTTTGCAAGGACATCCCTTGATGGAAGCATTCCTCAAGAATCCACATAGATCACTTGGATTGCATATTTGCATAGATACTCACAAAGTTTATTGCTTCTAAACATCCAAAACAGCAACGTTAATTTCTAAATGTCATTATTAATAATTATTACTACATGAATGCCTTCCATGACGGCAAAAAAGAAAAAAAAAAAAAAAAGAATGGCTTCCAAGAGAAAGTTCAAAACCGTCTGTATGCTTTGTTTTATTAATTCCCAAACGTAGATTTTGTGAATGAAGTTTCAGTGGAGTTGTCTTAGTTTCTGTCATCTTTCCTCTGGTATATATGAAATGTAAAGCTTGCTGCCTAAACTATTAATGGACCTCTTCAAACCAATTTTTCTTTTTCTGGATTGCTATGTTTGATAAGTTAAGCAAATTCTCGCTTCATGCATTTGATGAAGAAGTATAGTAAATGAACATTCTCGATTTGGAATTTACCATATATATCAACTTTCTCACCTAGGCTTTGATGAACATTTCTGTTAATTCTTCATACATATATGAAGTAAAAGTTCTCAAGGCTACAAATAAGCATGCCTTGATTCAATTGTATGAATTTAGTTCAGCTCTTGACTTTGTTCACCTATTAGAAAAACAGAGGTACAAAATCCTACACCTACAGCATACTGTTTTTTTGATGATTTGCATGAATTCCCTGACAGCATCTGACATTTTCTCAAAGAACAAAAGAACATTGCTTGTTAAACATTGTGCCCAAACCAGTAGTTCTCTGCTGATAAATTATTTATGGATTCCATCTTATGATCATCATCATTATTACATAATCAGAACATATACAAAATACAGTGTATTGTACAGAGGAAAGCTAGTGGAGCTCATTTAGCTTCCCATTGCAGGCATAATCTGCAACAAGGAGAAACAAGCTAATACAAGCAAAGAAGCTTCCCTAATCCTATTTGCAGAGTGAAGCTAGAACGCGTCGAGGAGGATCAAATGGTCTTCGAGAATGAAGAACAGCCCAATTATCTATGAGTAGAACATCTCCTTTCTTCCATGGAATGGCAACACATTCCTCTTCAAGGATTTTCAGGCAGTCATAGATGATATCAGCAGGCAAAGGTTTCCCATCCCCAAAAGTAACTGCCTTAACAAGATCATCCCTTGCATCTTCCCACCCTGTATGCTATTGCACCAAATCTTCTGTTCCCTCGACTTGTCATATTTAATAGCAGAAATTGGACCCATTATTGATTATACTCCATCTTCATACCTAGCTTCGCAGCTCTGCAACAAGTTATGTTACTTTGGTAGGAATAATTAAGCCATTACTATCTCTACTTAGGAAGCCAGAAAAGGTTGATTAAAACAGTGAAATCACATTATAAGAAGTTCAAAGACTAACCTTTCCTCAGCCACGGTCTTGTCTTTTGTCAGGAAAGTAGATATCAAGCCACGAGCAATAGGTGATGAGGCCTATTACCTTGTGTATACTTACTACATGCTCTTCCAATCGACTGAGAAAATCTAGAAATGGAGGAAAACTACTACATTATGGAAGGAAGAAAGTAAAAGACTGAAATTTATTTCTAAATATAGAATTTATCGGCAACGTACCTTTTCTACTGGTGACCTATGAATGTGATGATGGGAATGTGAGAGATGAAAGGCCACAGATCCCCTGTTTCCTTATTAAGACGCCTTTCAAGCATAGGGCTAAAAGAGATCTCTAATTCTTGGAGAGTGTTGCTTCGAAGGAGATGAGATGGTAGCGTTTTTAACCTTGGGCAAAAGTATATGGATAAGCGTTGTAGTTTAGGCATAATTATTGGAATATTTGAAGAAGAAGAATTGTCTCCTCCTCTGCTTCTCAATGACAGCTTCTCATATTCATATTCCCACTCTTCCCATCTAACCATAAGTTTAAACTTCAGTTGCTTCAAACTAGGGAAGAAGGCAGTATTGTGATTAACAACAGAAGATGTTGATGTTTGGCCTTCATTTGATTCAACTCCGACGAATTCTTCACTCACTTTTCTTAACTTTGGCATCATCCATATACTTAAGGATTCGAGGGACGGTAACTTCCCCATTGAAGGCAAGCTTTCCCAGTTGTCACACTTGGATAATGTAACTTTCTTGAGCAATTTCAAGGACATAATCCAATTGGGAATGGCAGAGGCAGGACTTAAAGAAAATGCTAGTCTTAAAGTCTGGAGGTGTGGAGGTGGTTGCAAGGCTTGTAGAAACAATGCTTCTTCCTCTATCTTCTTCTGTCGCTCCTTGTAATCTCCTCCACTGAAAATGAGAGTTAATTCACAGAGTCCAGACTTTGTTGAAAGTTGTGCTTCCGTCGCCTCCCTCACTTCTTCCCCATTTCCCAATCCTTTTATCTCCAGTTTCCCTCGTAGATGGATCAACTTCCCCAATCCTGCAAGGCTGCATGATGATGATGATGCTTCACTTTCCTTGTTCAACACAAACACTTCCAATGTCTGTAAACTTGTTAATCTCTCCATTCCTTTTGGCATGAATTTGATATTAGATGTATATGCATTTAGAAGATGTCTCAAGTTGATTAGCTTTTCTATCTTATCCGGCAATTTCCGAAGTTTGGAACAACCTTTGATGTTTAGAGTTTGCAGGTTATATAAATCACAAAGTGCCTCCGGTAATTCACACAATGCATAATATCCCTGTAAACTGAGATATCTCAAATGCATCAGTTTTCCTATTTCTTGTGGCAACTCTTGAAGTGAATGTCTTAACCCGCAAGACAAGTTCAACATCCTTAGACAAGACAATTGATTGAAAACTTTTGGCAAAGATACATCAAATTGTGATATATTGCGATCGCTTAAGTCAAGTAGGAGGAGGCTGCGTAACTTTTCAACATTACACGTGGGATCTGCTAATATTCCAATATGTTCATCGTCACGAAGTAATGTTAAATGACGAATGCTTTCATGATAGAAGTCAGCTCTTTGCTCTTCAATGTCATTGCATGCTATTACACAACATTCAATTTTCCTCAGAAGTTGAGCAAAGTCGTGCACTATATCATGCATTTTGCATCGAATTATACTGTTATCATGTGCATCTTTTTCAAACTCTTGAAAGAAAGAGCGTGTTGCTAAGTTATCAAAGTACTCTTCACCCACAATCTCCATCTCCTTTCTTTGTGTTTCTCCAAGAAAACCTTGAGCCATCCATAACTTGATCAACAAATCCTTCTTTATCACATGATCTTTTGGGAAAATGGCACAGTATGAAAAGCATTGCCTTAATGGCGATGACAAATCATAATAACTTAGAAGTAAGGGAGAAAACATACCTTTTTCAGCCTCATCAAGCTCCCACAAGTTACTATCTAAGATTCTTTGCCATTGTTCCCTAGATCTTTTGAAACGTAAGAGACCTCCTAGAGTTTTTGCTGCAAGTGGGAGACCTTGACATTTATCTGCAATTTTCCGACCAATGTCTTCCAAACTCTCCCGCTCTCTGTCAGTCCTTCCAAAAAATGCTATGTGACTAAACAAGGACCAACACTCTTCCTGGGATAACTCCCCCAAATGGAACAACTTTGTGCATCCCATGATAGTAGCAACATTTTCCTTCCGTGTGGTAACCAGGATTTTGCTTCCTTGAGAACCACTGGCAAGACAAGTTCTCAAGGATTGCCACTTGCCCTCGTCCTCATTCCACACATCATCTAGGACAAGAATGAACCTTTTTCCCATGATAGATCCATGGATTTTTTCTAGTACATTATTCAACTCACTAAAGCTAGAAGGAGAACCTGTCAGAGTTTCAAGAATCGCTTTTGCGATCCTCATCTCATCAAAAGGATTAGAAACACACACCCATATTCTCTTTTGAAAATAAGTATTCAGCTCATGATGGTTGTAAGCTAGTTGAGCCAAAGTAGTTTTGCCTATTCCTCCCATCCCCACTATAGAGATTATGGGAATTCCCATTTCTTCAGGGTTGTTTTCACTCAGCAACATGCTTACAAGGGTGTGTTTATCTTGGTCCCGACCACGTATTTGAGACACATCAACAAAGTACGTTGTTTTTGGTCTTTCAGTTTGTATATCATCATTATTTCTAGTGAGGTCTACTAGAAAAGCAAAATCATCTCTCTCTTTTGAAATGGCTTGAAGCCTTTCATTCAGCTCTTTGATCTTGTCAGCAATATCACGACGTTGAACAAGTCTATGAATGCTAAGAGGCTGAATGAAAGAGCGTACCTTGCTTGAAAGAGTTGAAACTGAAGAGCCTGGATCATCTTTCTGGACCTGGGATTTGAGAATTGCTGTGTTCCACTCATCCAACACGTCTTCCATGTCATAAGCTACGTTTTGAAGCTTATCAAGCCAGATTCTAACAGATTCTTCCTTCACTTGTCTTTTCTCTGCATCTGCCAGGAGAGCTTGGATAGTCCGGAAAGTGCTGCTGAGCTTCTCCACATCTTCGGTCACACCAATTACAAGTCTGACCCCGCTCTCAGCTATCGACGTTAGTTGTTCTATGACTCTGGAAACAAGCCAAGAGGCCATGGTTGGGAGGCAGATACAAAGAGGAGATGCTTAGTTGTAATAAACTGGAAATGGCTAGGCCGAAGAGCTGAGTTTAGCCTTTTAACATCCATTGCATAGATAAAAACACAGTTTATTGCTTTGAAATTTCCGCACTGGTCACAATTCCCAAAACAGCAACGTCAATTTCTATAGGAATGGCTTCCAAGAGACAGTTCAAATCGTCTGTAGCTAAAGAATTGCAAGCTATATAATGTCCATTTGTTGTAATTATTATGTTATGAGTATAAGATTGTGGCCATAAATCATAGCAATGTAGACACTCTTAGAAATACTTGCAGTATCAAACGGAGAAGTGAGTGTTAATTTTTTTCCTTTTTAATATGTTTTGTTTTATTAATTCCCAAAGGAATATTTGTGAATGAAGTTACAGTCGGAGTTGTCTTAGTTTCTGTCATCTTTTCCCTGGTATGTGAAAGCTTGCGCTTTCTCTAGAAACAACCACAGTATGTTTTTCTTTTCTTTGGAATTAATTGCAATGCAGATTATGTTGATAAGTTAAACAAATTCTAGCTTCATGCATTTGATGAAGAAGAAGAAGCATAGTAATGAACATTTCTGTTAATTCTTCATATATATGAAGTTACATCCTATAAAAGTTCTCAAAGCTGCAAATAAGCATTCTTGATTCAATTGTATGAACTAAGTTCAGCTATTGATTCTTGACTTTGTTCACAAATTAGAAAAACAGAGGTACAAAATCCTACACCTACAGCATACTGATTTTTTTTTAGATGATTTGCATGAATTCCATAACAGCATCTGACATTTTCTCAACAATAGACATTGCTTGTTAAACATTGTGCCCAAACTAGTAGAGTTCTCTGCTGATAAATTATTTATGGATTCCATCTTATCATCATCATCATTATTACATAATAATCAGAACATATACAAAATACAGTATATTGTACAGAGGAAAGCTAGTAGAGCTCATTTAGCTTCCCATTGCAGGCATAATCTGCAACAAGGAGAAACAAGCTTATACAAGCAAAGAGGCTTCCCTAATCCTATTTGCAGAGTGAAGCTAGAACGCGTCGAGGAGGATCAAATGGTCTTCGAGAATGAAGAACAGCCCAATTATCTATGAGTAGAACATCTCCTTTCTTCCATGGAATGGCAACACATTCCTCTTCAAGGATTTTCAGGCAGTCATAGATGATATCAGCAGGCAAAGGTTTACCATCCCCAAAAGTTACTGCCTTAACAGGATCATTCCTTGCATCTTCCCACCCTGTATAAGCAGCCACCATGCTATTGAACCAAATCTTGCGTTGCCTTGACTTGTCATATTTAACAGCTGGGATTGGACCCATTATTGATTTCACTCCATCTTCAATCCATTCCAACTTCATTCCTAGCTTTGCAGCCCTGCAACAAGTTTCTTAAATCATTTTTCTCTAAAAAAGGGCTTAATACCATTTTTGCCCCCTGAACTTGTAGCATTTGGACATTTTGCCCCCTCTCAAACGATTAGGCAAACTGCACAGTCAGGCCGTGCTGACATGGCAATGTCACCTGACAAAAAATGCCATGTGGAAATGCCACGTCAGACCAACCTTGCTCATGTGGCATTGCCATGTCGGACCAACCCACTGACATACTGTGTTGTTAACTAGCTTAATCGTTTGAGAGGGCAAAACATCCAAAATTGAAGTACATCAAAACGAGTTAAAAGAGAAAATGGTACTTTTGCCCTAAAAAAAGTTCATAGACTAACATGCAATCTAATCTATGAGTCAAAAGTCTCCAGAGGAATGATAAAAACTCCTAACCTTTCCTCAGCTACGCTCTTGTCAGTTGTCAAGAAAGTAGATTTCCAGCCACGACCAATGGGAGAAGAGGGATCATCTCCTTCTCCTAGTACCCTTGTATACAACAATCCATGCTCTTCCAATCGACTGACAAATTCTGGGTATTTTTCTTTCATTCTCTCATAAATAATGTGGCTTAGAACTATTGGAGTTTCTCCTCCACTTTCTGGCTCTACTTCACAGAAGAAGAACAATTTTGACGGGAATTCAGGAACCTGTTACCGAATTATTAATGTAAATTCAATTCAATTGACACCCAAACAACCATAATTTCCCATCAAGTTGATTTAGATGTAAATAAGGAAAAAAAGGGAAATTTACCTGAGCCATCTCGTGATGAAAAGGAATCTTTTGGTCGGGAGGTGATTCATTAGCAGTAAAAACACGACCAACAACGTTACTCCGAGGAGCTGCCCCACCTACGTAAGGCAACTCCTCGAAGCCAAAAGCCTCGACGACGTCGTTGAAGTCCTTGGCTGTTTGTACGGGGAACCCCCTGAAGAGTATAGCTCCAGCTTTGAGCAACAAGGAATCAAGAAACGGTTTCTGGGACTTGATCTCTTTGGTGAAAAGAGAGAGTGAGGAAGGACTTGATGCTGGGTTTGGAGTGAGAACTGAAGGGAAAGTGAAGGAATTGTAGTGTTTTTGGTGATTTGGAAGCTGGGTTTCGATAAAGTATTGAACTTGGTCCGCCATGGATAAATACTTGGGGAGTTTGAATTGAAGTTTCTGCTGCTGATCACTCTCTGTTTTAGATTTTGTCCAAATTATATATGTAGGAGGCGCGTGGCATATAGGCGCCGGATATGGTTGTCGTGGTGCTTTTGAACTCTGCAGAAGTGTTCTGGACGGCTTTTACGTCTAGGTTCAAGTTCAACGATGGGCCATGACCCAGAAGTCACCAATTGGGCCAAAGGCCCATAAGCTCATCAAACAGGTGCAACTGCAACAATAGAAATGTTGAAAAATGAAAATTAGAAATTCAACACTTCACTGAAATCTTAAAATCGTAAAAGAAAAGTTTGTTTAGCTACATATATTGAGACATAATCTTCTCCACTGGATAGGTCCACTGATTTTTCTAAATCAATCCAACGGCTTTAAGTGAAACTGGTATTTTGAGAGAAAAATTAAAATAATTAGTTGACACCTAATATCTATTTGGATTGGCTTGGAAAAATAAATGGACCTCTCATGCTCTCCACTAGTTGACAATGGGTGGAGAGGATCCTCGCCTCCATATATTATTCATAACTACATTGATAATGTACCCTTTATAGTAACTATGATGGTGGGGATGTGAGAGATGGAAGGCCAGTCATGCCCTGTTTCCTTATCTTCCACAAAGAATAGGGCTTTTCGGTGATCTCCAATTTGAGAGCTCTACTTTGAAGAAGGTGGTGTGGCAGCCTCTTCAACTTTGGGCAGTCCTCTATAATCAAGTCTTGTAGTTTTGGCATAATAATTGCAATATTTGAAGATGAAGAATCCTCTCCTCCCCTGCTTCTAAATTCCACCTTGTCACATTCATATTCCCACTCTTCCCATCCATTCATGGAGTCAAAATGTAGTTGTTTCAAATTGGGGAAGGCAGCAATATTATTGTGATTAACAGAAAATGAACAAGTACCCAAAAATTCTTCTCCCACTTTTCTTACCTTTCCCATATGCTTTATAGTTAAGGATTCAAGGGAGGGCAACTTCCCCATTGGAGGCAATCTTTCCCAGTTGTCACATTCACAAAATGTAACACTCTTCAATGATGTTAATGACATCAACCAATTGGGAAATGGAAAAGCAAGACCTTCACAACACCCTATCTGTAAAATTTGGAGGTGTGGAGGTGGCTGCAAGGCTTGGAGAAGTAATGCTTCATTTTCTATCCTTTTCTCTCGCTTCTTATCATATCCTCCACTAAATTCCAAACTCAATGAACAGAGTCCAGTCTTTGTTGAAAGCCCTGCTTCCCTTGCTTGAGTCACTTTTCCCACATTTCCCAACCCTTTTATCTTCACATTCCCTCGCAGATGGATCAACTTTCCCAAGTCTTCAAGGCTACATGATTTTTCACTTTCATTACCTACTCCTTTCTTCACTGCAAACTCTTCCAATGTTTGTAAACTTGTTAATCTCTTCATTCCTTTTGGCATGGACTTAATATTAAGTGTACCTGCATTATGAAGATGTCTCAAGTTGATTAGCTTTTCCATCCCCCGAGGCAAACCTTGAAGGTTGCAACACCATTTGATGTTCAGAGTTTGCAAATTACACAAGTCACAAAGTGCCTCCGGTAATTCAATCAAGCTCACATATCTTTCTAAACTAAGATATCTTAAATGTATAAGTTTTCCTATTTCTTGTGGCAGCTCTTTAATTGAACTCAACGCAAGACTCAAGTTTAGCATCCTTAGACAAGACAACTGATCAAATAATTTTGGCAATGATGCTTCCAACGTTGATACTATGGTGTAATATCTTGAGTCAACTAGGAGGAGGCTGCGCAACTTTTTAAAATTATAAATGGGATCTGGAAATATACCAATATGTTTACTGTGACGAAGTAATGTTAGATGATGAACATTTTCATGATCAAAATTAGCTATTCGCTCTTCAATGCCATTGCATGTTATCACTCGACATTCAGTTTTTCTCAAAAGTTGAGCAAAGTCATGGACTATATCATGCATTTTGAATCGAACTATGCTGCCATCATCTTCATCTTTTTCAAACTCTTGAAAGAAAGAGCGTGTTGCTAAGTTATCAAAGTACTCTTCACCCACAATCTCCATCTCATTTCCTTGCATGTCTCCAAGAAAACCTTGAGCCATCCATAACTTGATCAACAAATCCTTTTCTATCATATGATCTTTTGGGAAAATGGCACAATATGAAAAGCATTGCCTTAATGGCGTTGGCAAATCATAATAACTTAAAAGTAAGTGAGAAAAAAGACCATTTTCAGCCTCATCAAGCTCCCACATGTTACTATCCAAGATTCTTTGCCATTGTTCTCTCGATCTTTTGAAACGTAAGAGACCTCCTAGAGTTTTTGCTGCAAGTGGCAAACCTTGACATTTATCTGCAATTTTCCGACCAATGTCTTCCAAACTCTCTCGCTCTTTGTCAGCCCTTCCAAACAATGCTATGTGACTAAATAAGGACCAACACTCTTCTTTGGATAATTCCCCCAAATGGAACAACTTTGTGCATCCCATGATAATAGCAACATTTTCCTTCCGTGTGGTGACCAAGATTTTGCTTCCTTGAGAACCACTATTAAGACAATTTTTCAAAGACTGCCACTTCCCCTCATCCTCATTCCACACATCATCTAGGACAAGTAGGAACCTTTTTCCCACAATGGATTCATGGATTTTCTCTAATATAGTATTTAGCTCACAGAAACTAGAGGCAGAACTTGTTAGAGTTTCAAGAATCCCTTTTGCAATTCTAATCTCATCAAAAGGATTTGAAACACACACCCATATCTTCTTCTCAAAATAAGTACTAAGTTCATGATGGTTATAAACTATTTGAGCCAAAGTAGTCTTGCCTATCCCTCCCATCCCCACTATAGAGATTATGGGGATTCCTGTTTCTTTAGGGTAGTTTTCACTCAGCAACATGCTTAGAAGGGTGTGCTTATCCTGGTCTCGACCATGAATTTGAGATACATCAACAAAGTAAGTGGTTTTGGGTCGTTCAGTTTCTAGATCATTATGATTCCAAGTCAAGTCAACTAGAAAAGCAAAATCATCTTTCTCCTTTGAAATGGCTTGAAGCTTTTCATTTAGCTCTTTAATCTTGACACCAATATCATGGCGCAGAGCAACTCCACCAAAACAAGAGCATGGAGAAGGGATGGCAGAGCGTACCTTGCTTGGAAGGAATGCATTATAAGTTGAAGGGCTTTGAACAATTCTATCTCTTTGAATTTTGGATTTGAGAATTGCAGTGTTCCACTCATCCAACACATTGTCAATGTCGTAGGATATGCGTTTAAGCTTATCCAACCAAACTTTCACAGCTTCTTCCTTCAAGTGTCGCTTCTCTGCATCCGCCATCACAGCTTGGATTGCCCGAAAACTACTTCTCATCTTTTCAATCTCTTTCTCAACTCCCACAACAAGTCTTACTTCTTGCTCAACTTCTCGATCTATAATCTTCACTAGTTGTTGTAAGACTGCAGAAATAAGTGCGTCAGCCATGATTGAATAGAAAATTCTTGAGACAAAGGAAAGAAAATTTTGTAACACAAGAGTTTCGATGTGCAACCTCAACCAATTAATGTATCAAATTGTATTGGTAAACCTATCATCAAAATCACAATTGTTTTTGTCGTTAATGAATATTTTAACATGAGAATTTCCACGAAACATGAAAATGAATGGAAAGTTTATTGCTTTTATCGCTAAGGTTATTTGGAATTTATGCGTAAAAGTTAAACATTAAACAAGAACAAGGAGAAGTAGCAAAAAGAAAAACAAGAACAAGGAAAGAAATTTTCAATTCAACTTCCACGATGGGCAGTTGGCCCAAATGCCCATAAATGTCTCCAACCCGGCCCGTCATTTCTTTACATTCGGATCCTAAAATTGAATAAATATAAATAACGATGAAAAAATGGTAATGATAATGATATCCCGCCCCGTGGAGAGCCCGACAAGAAATTCAAAAAGCAAACGGCCAACAAATTTTTAACCCGAGAGTTCGATCGATTCAAGAGCGCAAAGCCAAAGTGGAAAAAAGGAGAGCTTAAACTTTAAAAAGTAAAAACCCAAGAGAGAAAAGCAAAATGCGAAGAGCGGAATCGAAAACCAAATCGGTGAGGAAACCGTTGAGAGATTTATCGAACAATTATAATAGTAGCGTTAGGAGTTTCTCCAAATCGGAGATTCCGAAGAAGAAAATGGTGGAGAAAGCCAAGAATCAAAACCACGGTTCCCTCGATCGCCTCCTCCTCGTCCAATCTGATCTTTCCTCTCAGGTAAATTTTCCTTTTCCTTTTACTAATTCGTGATTTAATGCACTTACTTTAGGGTTTAGCTTCTACTTAGTTACTTAGAAAGAATACCGACTTGAAAATTATGCGAAAATAGCTGAGGTTTCTACGCTTTTACCTCTTTATCTTATGGATTCTTGTTTTTTTTTCTTTTATTTATGTGTATGTGTCTGATTAATGGATTACTTGAATTTGCAATCCGATATATGTATGTTTTTCCCCTGAAAATTTGAGTTGTTTATTTATCGATAATATTGTTACATAAGATTTCCAATGATTCTGTGCCTAAATCTGGAATTGGCAGATTGATGAACTTGTTGCGGAAGCTTTTAAGCTTAAGGATACGAGTGAACATGGGAGAAAAGAAATTGAATCTTTCACAAATGTGTTGTTGGAAATGATTTCCTCTTTAAAGGTTAATACATTCTTAAGTTAAATTTCTTAGTATATAAAGTTTGAGTATATGTTTACTGCAAAACTAAGATGGACTGTAATGTTCTATACTTGCAGCCATGGGTTCCCCGATTTCAGAAGTCGCTTTCAAGTCCTGCTTGGGAGACTAAAGATAAGTCTGGATATGGTTTGAAAACTGAAACTGTTCCTTTTGTAAATGTAAATTTAAATGAAGAGGAATGCTTTGAAGTTGGGAGTCCAGAAGAAAATACATTGGACTCATTAATTTCTCCTTCTCCACTTGTATCTTGGCGTGCTAATGACTGTACTGTGGAGAGGGGTAGACAGCTTTTTCTGCTCACACCTCTTCCTATGTCAAAAGCATTGTCTTCCAAGAGGCATGATTCATCTAAATCAGTATTCGAACAGACTGTGTCCAAATCTACTCTTGAGCTGCCATCTTTTCTCAACATTCCTAAGGATGAAAATGATGATTTGCTTGAAGGTGTTGTCATAGAGCCAACTCCAATGAAGCCTTCGGATTCTGCTGTGCCTGAAACACAAAAGACATTGAAGTGTGGGTTTGTTTCTTCACCGGTGTTTCCTAAAAGAGAGCATTCCATGCTTGTCATGACCCCTTGCTTAAAAATGTCTCCTCCTAAATCTTGTGTGCTGCTTGAACCAATTAAGGAGTCCTCGCATAGAGGTGATTGTGCAATGCACAAGTCTACCCCGTTTCCTGTTGGAATTAAGAATTGTGGCTTGTCTGAATCATCTGGCAGTGATGATTCTGAGGATCTGACTATGAGGTATCCAGAACTACTAGGCATACAACGAACTTACAAATCTGGAATTGGGAAGAAAGATCTGGAGTCTTCACCAACATGGTTATTCTCGCCTCCCAAAAGTTGCATTTTGTTAGAGCCACCTGATGAGAAATCCCTGGACAATGTTGCCACTGATCATAACTCGCCTATAGCTTCTGCTTCCAATCAACAGACAGAATTTTTGTCAAAAGAAAGTGATGTTATAGATGGTTTCCAGCAAAACAAGTCATTTAA